>CANNZV010003727.1:0-55717 GCA_947561585.1 Caprella mutica
CAACACATTTCACCTTTATTTATGGATATATTTAGTATGTGCTCCATTCACTATATATTTGGTGAGTATTTTTTTGTTTTGATTTAACAGTAGGTAGCTTTAAGTTAGACACCCAATTTCACAAGACTTAATTTACTGACATCATATAAATCAATTTATAGTAAGTTCTAAAGCAGATAAATTGTGTGATTTGTGGCACTCTAAAAGTCTAAATTACTGTGGTCTCTCAACCCCAGAAACAATAATACCTATTCATCATAGCTTCAAAACTCTCATAGTCTCCATGTTACAGAGTATGTCAGTTAAAGCCAATTAATTGGCTTAGATTTCAAAAGTTCAAAACTAAGATAGGTGTATAATTGACTTTAAATTTTGAATTAATTCCTATGTTAAATTTGGCTTGAAATCTTCAAAAATTGAGCCGAAGTGGCTTGGCTCAGAATTTTAGTGAAATTTTGGCTCACAAATTGGCTTACAACCAGTCTGCAGTCGCAGAAACTAGTAAAGTGTTTGTAGTGATTTCTTATTCTGTTTGTTGCAAAATTAATGTAAATATAGGAATTAATTCAAAATTGTTCGGAGAGATTTTCCCAAATATCTCCCATATTCTGCAGACTGGGCTCACAATTTTCCAGCCTCTGAAGCATGGCATAGTCTCATATAATTATTAAATTATTAAACTCTCCATTTGTCTCTCCAGCTCTCTCCAAAAATCACTAAATTTCTCTCCAAAATAATAAAATTATCATAAATACTCCAAAATAACATTGCAACATAGGAGAAAATTAGATATGCCATTATCATACAGGGTGGGACGCCAGGGACGTAAGTTTGGAAGCAAATGAAAGTGCATATTATAATCCAACAAAAAATATATTTAATAATTTACAGTTATGTATTATTACATAAGGGTTTTAAGAATTCAGAAATCATAAATTTATTCAAAATGTCCCCCTTTGTTTTTAATAACAGCCCCAAATCTCCTCCGAACTCCTCCTACTGCGGCACGCAAACTGTTCTTGTGAAATTTCCTTCCAAGATCTCTGGAGCGAACGCTTTAAATCATCCACACTGCGATGGAATTTACCACAGACCTTGGATTCAAGAATGGACCATACCGAAAAGTCCATAGGATTAACATCTGGGGAGCAGGGAGGCCACATTTCTTTTGACCAAAACCATGGAAGATGGTCATGGCACCAGTTTTGAGTGACATTTGCAGTATGTGAAGTCTTGCTGAAATGTCCATAGTGTCATTACCGAAGTGATCCTTAGCTGACTCCAAGATTGAAGATTGGCGTCAAAATATTCTCAATATAACATTTAGCATTGATTTTGGTGCCTTGTTCCACAAAAATTAAAGGAGATCTCCAAGTTTCTGAAACGGCGGCCCAGACCATTACTGAAGCAGGTTTCATGGTTCTGTGGACAGTTTTTTGGTTGTATGGGATGTCTTTTGCACTTTTACCGATTATTCTGTCATTCCTCCGGTTGTGAGCCATTTCCACTGTGAAATTTTTTTCGTCAGACCAAACAATTTCACCAGCCGTGCCAGACTTCAATTCTCTCAGAAGTGCTTTGCTTCTCTCCCAGTCTGAAAAGTACAGCAGGATTTGTGGATTAATCCTGCGCCCAAGTCCTATTCAATTCCTATGTTCCCATGTTATTTGCTGCGCCCAAATCCCTATTTCTGTAAATAATCCTGGGTCTGAGGAGACCTTCTTTTCAGACTGGCTTCTCTCCAATCTCTTTTTCTTTACAGCTTCTGACAGAGTCTGTCTCTTTTGGAGGGCAAAAGAGGACATCTTTAGGTCTTCTTTGACAACTCTTCTCATTGTTCTGGGACTCACATTAGCTGTTTTGGCTAACAATCGTATTGACCTTTTCGGGTTTCTCCTGATCTTCTCTCGGGCACATTTTATCAGTTGTTTGGTGCGTTGTGAGCGTGGTCTACCACTTCTTGGACAATCAGTCAAGTCTCGTCTCTCATTAAAACGCTTCACACATTTCCAAACAGTCGATCTCGCTATTGAGAGTCTTTGAAATGACGGAATCTGACTTCCCGGCACGGTGTAGAGTAATAATGGCTTCTCTTTTGTCTGACATTTTTGAATTGACTAAATTTTTGTAAAAAATAACACTGCCACGTCATAATGTAGTGTCTCTACTATAGTTCAAACCCTATCACCTACTTAGAAACTTATTTTTAAGAATTATATTTATGTTTGAAAAATTGCTTCCAAACTTACGCCCCACCCTGTATATCTCACCATCTGCAATTTGGCAATGGAAGGGCTCAAAAAACTGTAACAAACTTGTCATTAAAATGGCGAGTTCGAACATTCTTTATTATTTTTTTTTTTCGGAAAGAATTTCCCATGTTTAAGAGTATGTCAGTAAAAGCCAATTAATTGGCTTATTTTTGAAATGGTCAAATCTCAGATATGTCAAATTGGCTTTAAATTTTTAATTAACTCCTGTGTTACACTGTTACCATGTTAATTTTGGCTTGAAGTCTTCAAAAAATGAGCCAATTTGGCTTGGCTCAGATTTTATGTGAAATTTTGGCTTACAATTTTCCAGCCTCTGAAACATGTCAAATATCTCCCATATTCTCATTCTGCAGACTGGTCCCCTTTTAGCCGACATAAATTAATGGTAACATAGGAATAAATAGCTGAAAGTCCACCGACTTTGCCAGAGCCCAGAATCTTATTTTCGGAGAGGAAAAATTTCACAGACAAGTCGGTGGAATTTACCATGAAATACAGTCTGGAACTTGTCAGTAGAATTTTTTCCCTTTGAAAATAGTATTCTAGCAAAGTCTGTGGATTCTCACCTATTTATTCCTATGTTACCATTAATTTTTTATGGCTATTACTGGCTAAATTCCAAGTAAAATAGTATGGCTCATAAACTCTTCATTTGTTTCTCTAGCTGTCTCCAAAAATCACAAAAATTTCTCCAAAATGATCTAATTATCATAAATTCTCTCCAAAATAACATAGTAGCATAAAAGAAAAATAGATATTTCTCGCTATTTTCATTTCATGAGCTCAAAATAACTGTCACAAACTTACCATTTAAATGGCAAATTTGGACATGCTTTGTTTAAAGTTTGTTTCCTGGGCTAAATTAGGAAAATGTTGGTGGATCAGCCATATTTGTTGGTGGATTTTTCCAGCTTTTTGAGAAAGTCAGTTGGATTTTGTGCACCAATTACAGATTGGCTATTATACAGTGTGTCCACATAAAATGTATCCACACCACTGCCATTGAGTATATCATATAAGCCATGATATAGATATATAGTATGTCATTTAAAGCCCATTAATCAGCTTATATTTCAAATGGTCAAATCAATATTATATCTGATATATGTAATTGGCTTGAAATTTTGAATTAATTCCTATGTTTCCATGTTACTTTTGGATTGAAATCTTCAAAAATTGAGCCAAATTGGTTAGGGTCAGAAAATTTGGCTCAAAAATTGGCTGGCAGTCTGCCAGCCTTGAAACATAGCTTATAAGTACTATTTATAATTCATCAATATTACTCTAAGTATCTATGGTTCCAATATATTATGCATATTATAGTGGAATGATGAATATTGCTGATTCAAGGCATTGGGTGCATTTTTTCTGGACACACTTTATAAGTCACACACGTTCATTCCAGTCTGTGTTTGGTGCACAGCTCACTGACACTGACTTCAAAATGCTGAAAAAATTCCACCAACATATTCCCAATAATTTAGCTGATCCACCAACATAAATTCAATTTAGCCACTCTAAATTTATTGTAATACAGAGATAAAAAGCTAAAATTCCACTGACTGCCAGAATTTTATTTTCAAAGGGGAACAAATTTAATTTTTGCTTGAAATTTTCTAAAATGAGCCATAATTGGCTTGGCTCGAATCTTTTTTGAAATTTTGACTCAATAATTTGCTTGAAGTTTGCCAGCCTCTGAAACATGGGTTCAATAACGCAATCATTGTTCATTTGGTGCGCCCTCAACAAAGTTTACAAGTATTAATTTCAGTGTTAGTCTACTAGTAGCTTGATTTCCATAAAGATGGATTTTCAGAACTGTGTTGATTGATCATGATATAATAGAATGAATAGATGATTGTAGTTTTGCGGATAGAGTGAGTAGATAGTTTCTTTCTACTGAGTTTATTTTACTTTCTTCAAATTCAGATACATGTAAGAAAAACCAAGCTGCAAATATAAAGATAAACTAATTCTAGTAACACTAAACAATCCTATTATTAAATCAATAACACTAAAATATAAAAAGATTTGCTTACCCTGATTTTATGTGATTCACTGTTATATATTTAACATACAATTTCCTATCACAGGAGCACCAATTTAGTGACTACTCTTCACAAGACTAAGACTCACAGGACTATGTGAAATTGCTAATGAAGTAAACATTATTGGCTTAGCTGGCCTGCATACAATGCATTACTTACCTAGTTACACTTTATATTTTTAACTAATAATAATTTTACAATTAGACCCAAACAGGTCTATATTCTAAGCTAATTAATATTTTATATAATTTTATATCAGAGTTTTTTTTTACATATGTTTACATTGTTGTACCATAACAGTGTTCAAATGCCATAATTTCTTAGTTAATGTGTCTGATTTCTACTTTTTTTTTTTATAGTTTATACATCTAATTGTACATTTCATAGGGTAGCTACAATTGAGAATAGATTGCTGTCAGTCTGTATTTGGTGCACCAAATCCAACTGACTTTTTTAAAAACGGGAAAAAATTCACCATCATTTTCCCAATTTATCCACCGAAAATTAAAGGTAACATAGGAATAAATAGCTAAAAATCAACTGACTTTGCTAGAATATTATTTTCAAAGGTGTAAGGTTCCACTGACATGTTGGAATTTTCCATGGAACACAGGGTTTGATTGCTGCATGTTCGAAGGATATGGAATCTTTGAGGTTATCACTTACACTTAAAAAAATTCCATATCATAAGATTGCGCTGTAATTTTGAATTATGGTTGCCCTATGAAATGTCTCAATAAGATGCTTAATTTCAAATATTTCCATATCATCTAACATGCAGCAATTCATTATAGATTGATGGTACCCTATGAAATTTTTATTTGCATTTTAGCTATGTACTGTATCCATTACATTCTTTTATTTTATTTTCTCAATTACAGATAAATAGAACATGGTGGATTGGCTGGGTGGTACATCTTCTCATTCTAGGATTCTTTACCCTTTCCATCAAGATAGTGAATTATGTGTTGCACAGAGTTTTTGACACTTCTCCATGCATTGTGGAGCAGGTACCACTGGAGTCTGTCTCCAACTGCTCCCCTCCTGCTGCATCTGTGCTCCCACCACCTCCTCCCCCTTATTGGGAGTCGCATGGAAGCCAACCTCCTTCTGCTGTACCGGCTGCCATGGGGCACAGAAGAACAAGACGGGGCAGTGGTATTCGCTACTATATGAGGTAACTGTCTGGTTACTTGTACTGCAATTCTTAAATTGCTAACAATTTTATTCTATTAATTATTTTCAATAACTACGTAGTAGATAACATTTGACTATACATCAGCTGGCTCCCTCATAAGATGTAACTTCTTGTCACAGAAACTTTGAAGCCATAGAAAGACCTGTGATATCCTCTAGTTCCACCGAAGCAGCCACTCCTCCTGTTGGTTGCAGCTCTCGCAACTCTGTGATAGACACGGCAGTTTGCTCTGCCACCAACACTGAGGTCACCTCCACACTCTCCTCTTCAACTGAGTGGGGTGCTCCCAAACGCAGAACAGTCACCCCTTATGCTGCTGTCTATCCCTCACACCCCTATGATTTAGAGGCAGCTTCAGGTGACCAATTACCTTAAAAATACTTACACTATCATTTGAGCAATGAGAACTGTCACTGTTTTTCAGAAATAGCTATTCACTTTCGTTTGCACATCTTGAAAAGAAACATGACTGTGCTTCTTATTATTGAAGGTGAAATTTATAATATGGTAATGACTCACTTAATATAGGAAGCAAATTAGAATTTTAGTCATCAATATTTAGCCTATTTATTGTGAAATGAAATTATTTTTATATACTAGCAATTTCATTTGATAATAAAAAGAATACATTGGTGATATAGCACATAGAATGTCTTTTTATTTATTTTTATTCCGTTACAGCTTACATTCAAGAGATGGACCTGAAGGTTGAGGTGCACTCCTCTAAGAATACTCCTCTGCCCCTCTCTAACCTCACCACCACAGAGGAGGGACAGGAGAGTGACAATGAGGAGCCAAAAGAGCAGTCACTGAGCAGCTCCTCCTCCTATCTCGACTCCCCTCACCCAAATAGATCTGCCAAACCCCCCAGAAAACCACCACGACTTGCAAAGTGCAGGCTGATGAACTGTTGTGATGGCATCCAGAACAAGGAGCAGTGCTGCAAAGGTCTCTCCACATGTGTGTGTGACAGATGTTGTGTCTGCTGTCACCACCATTTCAAACAGGTGTGAAGAAGCAAAAACATTTGTGATAACAAATCCCTGTCATGGAATTAGTTCTCATTTGGTTATTTTATTTGCAGAATATTTTTGCAGCGTCCATTTCTTCAAAGTCTGACTCTCATCCTGTGGACAGAGTTGCTACCAATGAATTTACTTCAGTTATTGGGTGAGAAAATTTTGTGTGAAAGATTAGATGTTAAGAGAAAATGACACTGCATTGAAATGATGATAATCTTTCAAATTTGAAGTGTACAATCATAAGGACAAGCTAGGAAACCCAAATTGAGAGCAGGCAACTGTCTAGTAAGCAAATGGAAAAAAGTGTCTTATTGGCAGAGTTGGGCGCGCGAACCTTCTTTAGGTTCCGAATTCGACCCGAATCTTTGTCGATTTTGAATTCCGAACCTCCGTATAGCTAACCCAATTTTGAAAATTTTGGTCCGAACATTTTTACGCTAACCACTTTTTTTTAAGCTATATATTTTATATCTAAATCAATAAAAAAAACGAAAGTGAATTACAGTCTACACATTTATATTCGGCCCAATTTCTAGATTATGCTTCCAAGGCTTTTAGGGCAACCTATATAAAAAAAAAAATTTCAACAAGATATTAATTATTTATTATTAAATATTATTATTAATATAATAAATTTATGATAATAATTATACTGTGACTTCACATGACTACGTTATAGAGGAATTGCACTGGTAGAACTCCTGTTTCATGAAATACAACTAATTTTGTGAATTTACTAAATAGAAATAAGAGATTCGTAGAAAACTTACGAATATTTATTGTAGACTTAACTAAATATGTTCACTATAGAGGTGAGTTCGCTATACAGCAGTTTACTATACAGCATGATTCACTATACAGGAGTTCACTATAAAGGAGTTCCACTGTACTTACTACTCAATAAGTTAGTAATATTGAGTATGAGCATTAATTATCTTTAAAGGTCCCCTCCAGTCTCCACTCCAATATGTAATTTTGTTGTTATTCTGATTTTTCTTCTGACCTCCGAATTTCATGCAAAGGAAAATTTAAGACCAACTCTGTCGTCATAACAATGCAAGACAATGGATCCATATTAAAGTATCCAAGTATCTAATTAAATAATTTTTAAGTTTTTACTATTGGTTTTTCAATTTTTCATTTATATTACAACATTTTTGATTAATCCAATCTACAGAACTGATAATATAAAAACATTTTGCATTTTGTTTGAATATGAAAGTACTAGATACCGTATTATGGTATTCCTATACTCTATTTGCTTAACTTTTTCTTCTATTCAATCTATTAGAAAGGTCAGACAGTGAAGATTACTGTGAATATTTCTCAAAGTTATATATAATATTATAATACCTATATATAAATTATAATCAATTCAATTTTAAAGCGAATACTTGATCTTAAATTTTCTGTTCAGCCTACCTACTTAGCTGTCAAAAGTTTGCTTATTTGAGGATTTCAATATTTTGTCTTTTTAAAACCTTCATTTGATATTTACACATTCATTAGTAAAACCAAAAGAAAAAATTTTCATTAAAAATAAAAGTAACATGCTAAGACAAGAAACAAATATTTATTAGATGTTGTTGTACGAAGCTTGGTGTGCGCAATCATTCTTGCACATATTTGATCTCGCTAAGCCACTATAAGAGTTATAGTTAACTGATTATAGTGAGATATTCACCCTTATGTACAAACACACTCTTGCATCTAATGCCTGGAAAGAGCTCTGATATATTCCTAATATTATTATAGATTTGAATAAATGCTCATAATATGAGTATCTTGCCATTTATTACCTTCGTTTTTGTCTAATTGTATGTATTTATGTGGAAAATTGAAGGAATGAAAATACAGCTTTAAAAATTTTCCATGAGGACTGGTTAGTCAACGGCTAAGTTACTAGGGTAGGGTGTTATGTTGTTGGGGGGGACCGTGTTTATTTAAAAAGTTTATAAGTATTAATTTCAGTGTTAGTCTACTAGTAGCTTGATTTTAATTAATGTGGATTTTCCGAACTGGTTTGATTGATCATGATATAATAGGATGAATAGATGATTGTTGTTTTGTGGATAGATCGAGTATAGTTTCCTTCTACTGAGTCGATTTTTCTTTTCTTCAAATTCAGAAACATACAAGAAAAACCAGGCCTGGTTTTAATAGTTATCCTCATACACTGGTTTATATTTGTGATTCACTGTTACACATTTAACATACAATTTCCTATCTGGAAAATACATTAGAAAATTATCACAGGAGCATAAATTTAGTGACTACTCTTCTCAAGAACAAGACTAAAACTCACTGGACTATGTGAAATTGCTAATGAAGTAAACATTATTGGCTTAGCTGGCCTGCATACAATGCATCACCTATCAAGTTACACTTTGTATTTTTAAATAATAATTTTACAATTAGACCCAAAAAAGTCTATATTCTAAGCTAATTAATATTTTATATAGCTAATTTTATTTCAGAGGTTTTCACATATGTTACCATAACAATGTAATGAATACTTTTATAACCTTACCTGTAGTTCTACATATTTCAAGCAATTTTTAATTGAGATTTGAGGGAACCTAAACCGTTATTAACGAATTAAGATTATTATAAAACTTACCGTTAGTCAGGAAAGGATGAATAACGTAGCTAACTGAAGAAGAGCGGGGAGAGACGCATGTTCTTTGCTTCAGTGTTAAGCAGAAACCTAGGTATATAATAGTAGCCGAGAGGCGGTCAGTACATGTACTGTACATGTTCAGAACATAAAATAATTAAAGGAACAAGTCTGTTTTTTCCGGGTACGGAGGTTCGGACTTGCGAAAAAGACGTTCCGAACATGGAAGTCCGAACCCATTTTCCAGTTCGAACTAGTTCGCGACATTTGTGAAGTTTGTTTGATGTGTAGCTACCTCTTATGTTTTTGTAACAGTTGGAAGGTGACAGAAGATGAAGAACTGCCCATGACTGCTGTCTCCTCCCCCCTCATCTCACAAAGTTCATCCCCCACTAGAGGGCAGAAGAGGAAAAAGAAGAGGAGGGGCAAGTGTAGGAGTGCTATTACTACTCCTGTTAAACTCAAGGAAGAGTCCGGTACGTTCTTGTTACTCATATTGTCTCGAGTATAGTGTTCTTGATTGTTCCCTTGTGAAATTTTCTATAATGTAGCTATAGCTATAGTTGTATACTTTGGTGATAATTTAATGATTAAATATATTCCTGCTGCTATTTGTACTACTGGTTCTGTAATATTGGTGAAGATAGAAAGTAATTAATCTTCAAATGAAGATAGATAGAATATTGAACTAGCTAGTATTAATATTGTTATGTAATTTCTAATACTAGTCAATATTAATTTTATTGACTTTTTCAGGGAGTCATAGCAGTGGGAGGATCAGTCGCCTCTCCTCACACCCACTCCTACCCATCTCTTCCTCAGCTGCCTCTTCCCCCGCTAGAACTGTCCCTTCCTCAGGTTACCAGGCAATGATTAGGCGCACTGAGTCCTCTGCCTCCACTCGGGAAGGAACCACCACCCTCACCTTTGAGAACCTCTATGCTGCTGACGAAGCCTCTTCTGACAACTTGAAACACAACTCCAGCAGCTCTGAAGAGAACTTAAAACAACAGCAATTGCTACAATCTAGTCACTCAGACAAACCACCTAAACAAAGACAAACTGTGATAATTAATTTAGATGTCGGGGAATCTGCTGATCATTCTGATGGTGACACTGCCATCAATACTGAAATAGGGTCAAGTGCTAATCTAAATCTAACCAAACAAGAAGAAGAAGAGGATGGTGTGAGTGAGTGTGCTAACTCCATTCCTGAAATAGGATGGCTATTCAGTGGCCATAACTCTGACACTGACGAGGAGAATAATGAGAGTATAGGAGCAGTGGCTCTTCCTTTAGACAGAAAGGAAGGTAGCAACTCCCTGGAAAGTAAACACGATGAAGTTTTACAAAGGAGAACAGTAGAAGATGCAGTGTTGTCAAGCAGCAGACCAAATGATGCACAAGGTGCTATTCCAAAGAGAAGAAGACATGGCGTGATAATGGACGAGATTGGAAGTGTGGTAATGTCTAATCTTGATGAACTCAAAGCTCTCGAGGCTAAGACTTTTGATCTTAGTGCAATTGGTGGTGGTGGGGACATGTCCACTGTGACTATGGACCTTATGAAACGCATGTTGGATATCTTCAGTAACTACCCTGAGAACTGTCAAATAGACATCAAGAAACTAATGGTGTTAGTCAGTCTGGAGGAGTCACATCACCAGAGAAATATCAGGGCCAACACACTTCCTTCACAGAGATCCTCACAGGGCTCCTCCTCCCCCACCAAACACAAGACACTCCCCTCGTCTTCTTCAGACCTCGTTTCCTCTCCTCCCGATTCCTCCCACAAGCTGCACCGCAAGCCTGCAGTCAGGAGGCGCAAGTACGGTAGCAGTGTGGGTAGTTCTGGGGCGTCACCCCCAGTGTCACCCCTGGACAGTAGCTTTGCAGTCACCACCACCACTTTCCCAACCGTCACACTCGACAGCATTACTTATCAGCCTGCTGTACTCACTCAGGAACAGGTACAACCTTAGTAATTACTGCAAAATATACAGTGTGGAGCATGACTATTATTATTTACTCTAATGTTTAGTGTCATGTAAATATGTGAACTCTTAATTGATAGAATGATAATAGCTAGAATAGAAACCTCCATTCTATAGCTAGCACCAATTTGGCCAAATTCCTTCTTTTCTAGCGTATTAGGTGTGTAATCAGTGTGTTGTTTAGTTTCTAGCGTATTAGGTGTGTAATCAGCGTGTTGTTTAGTTTCTAGCGTATTAGGTGTGTAATCAGTGTGTGTTGTTTAGTTCCTAGCGTATTAGGTGTGTAATCAGTGTGTGTTGTTTAGTTTCTAGCGTATTAGGTGTGTATTCAGAGTGTTGTTTAGTTTCTAGCGTATTAGGTGTGTAATCACTGTGTGTTGTTTAGTTCCTAGCGTATTAGGTGTGTAATCACTGTGTGTTGTTTAATTCCTAGCGTATTAGGTGTGTAATCAGTGTGTGTGGTTTTCAGAGGCGCAGTCTCTCTCCTGAAGACAAGTGGCCTCAACTTTCCCCCAAAGCAACTGAAGACAACAGACATTTTGCCACCAGCTTTGAGGACACCACAGCTGGGGCAGTGCACTGCTTCCAGGTAATGACTCACCCTACCTAATGAATAATAACATGGGGGGAATTCTTTCTCAACACTCAATTGTAGAATATTATACCAGCTAGAATGAATACAGATATGATTAAATGGTAGTTGTCACTGTGTCTGACACTGGTTTCTATAATTGCCTCAATAACACAAGTCTCTTACTTGCATTTCAGGATGAACATGGAAAGTGGTTCACTTACACCTTCAGAGAGTGTGATAACAAACCTAATGCAGCAACTACACATGAATCAATCCAGCCTCCTTACTTACAAGAGCTTCTCTTTGGCCCCTCTGAACCAAAGGCCTCACCCACCACCACCACTCCCTCTCCAGTCACTCCTGCAGCTGATAAGAAGAATGAGGTGTCCCTAAGCAGCTCCTCCCTGTCCCTCTCCTCCGGTCTCACCGTCATTTTAGATCAGCAAAACAGCACTGCGTCTGTTCCTCCTATTACCTCTACAGCAGTACCATCTGCCACTGTCAGATCTAACACCCTTCTTGAGTCCTCTTTCGTTGGGAGAGATTCGTCAAACCTCCCTCAGGCCACCTCCAACCCCCTCTCGTACTCCTCCCTTACTGAACCGCACTCCATCACCAGTTCCTCTCAGTCCGTCATTGACCTCAACAGAGGAATTATGACCACCTCTGCTAACTCTGACATCTCCTCCCGTCTCTCCTCCTCAGTCAGATTTCAGGACTTGTACGCTCCTCCCCAGAGGAGAGTGCGTTCTGGTCTGTACGGCAGTCGCACCTCTCCCCCTGACTTCCCTCCAATCCTCCCTGAGGACTCCATGCAGCAACAGAGGAGCAGGGGTTTGAACCTCCTCACGAATGCCGTGCACGAGTTACGGGACCTTGGTCGTTATCGTCCCACCAACAACAACAACAATAATAGTTTCGATGGGGAAACTTCCAGGAGAAGATCTCTCATTCAGACTGAGACTTATGACAATTTGCACAGTTTTATGAGTTCAGTTTCTGCTGATGTGAGGAGTAATGCTATTAATTCAGGCAACAGTCAACATCAACTTGCTGCTAAAACTAACTCACGCCAATACTATAAATTAAATTTGTGTAATAAGAAAATACTTAAAATAAGATTTGATAGGTTAGCTCTTCTCTCTTTTCTCGATAGAAACCTAACTATATTAGAAAGCATATTTAATGTGATTTTAGTACTAGCTATAGCCATTTTGGGATGTTGTATACTACAGCTCAATCTATATCACGAAATACAAGTTCTGATATTTTGTGTGGTGATGGCAAGTTCACAATATTCTCTGTTCAAAAGTGTTCAACCTGATGCTGCGTCTCCAATACACGGTTACAATCACATCATTATCTACAGTCGTTCCCTGTACTTCATTATGTGTTCCCTTGCTGTTCTCATACTGCATCACTTAACATCAGAATCTCAACAACCTCTCCATAGTTTCACACTCTATGGCTTCAACATGAACAGTTTGCCTTCATTACAGTTGGTGAAAAGTGTCTTTCTGTACGTTCTCTTATTCTTTCCTCTGATATTTAGTTTCGGTTTGTTTCCCCAAATCAACACTTTTCTGATGTACTCCTTAGAGCAACTAGACACGCATGTGTTTGGTGGTAATGGTACCACCAGTCTCTCCTCCGCCTTTTACTGTGTTGGTAGGAGTTTGGTGGCGGTTGCCCTCCTCTATGGCTTTGCACATGGAGGAATGGTAGAAAGTTCAGATGAGAATAACGTCCACGGTAAAAGAATCCTCTACTCTATTTTTTGTGCCCTGAGTCTGAGTTTCAGTTACCACCTCAGTCGCAGTGGTTCTGACTACACGGCACTGTGGCAGCTGCTGCAGAAGCATGTGCTGCCGGAAGAGCTGAGCAGCTCCTTCAACAGGGATGAGACGCCCCTCCCTACCAGTTTGGAGCAGCCTACCGAAGTATCTCCTGAGGAGAAAGCAGGTGCTCCTCCAGAGGAGACTTCAGATCCACTGCCTGAGAAACTGAGGAGCACAGTGCTAGCACGTCTCACTCACGACATGCTCCTCTGCTCCTTCACATCCTTGCTAGTATTTCTTATTTGCAGTTCAGCAGCTCTGCCTGACATCCTCAGAATGATCCATCCCCTGGCCCTCTGGATACCCCCAGTCATCATTGGCTTCTTCCTCCACTACATCATCCCCCAACTGAGGAAACAGCAGCCGTGGCTGTGCATTGCCAGGCCTGTCTGCATGCAGGCAGAGTATGCTAACTACGAGGTGTACGACGCAGCCAAACTAGTGTGGTTTGAGAGGCTCTACGTGTGGCTGTGCTTAGTTGAGAAAAATATCATCTACCCAGTGATATTCCTCTGTGCCTTAATAGTAGATGCGCCAGAAGTCATGAAGAATCACAGTACTGTTGGCCCCTTGTTGATTGTTGTTTGTAGTTTGAAGTGCTTTCGTTCTGCCTTCTCCTACCCTCCGTCACAGTATTTAGTGTTGGCCTTCACAAGGCTTTTCTTTGCCTATGACTTCAATGGAATCTCAGAGACATTCTTGATCGACTACTTCTTCATGTCTCTTTTCTATCGCAAGATTTACGAGTTACTACTGAAGTTGAGGTTCATAGTGACGTACATAGCTCCTTGGCAAATCACGTGGGGGTCTGCCTTTCACGCCTTTGCTCAACCTTTCAGTGTGCCCCACTCTGCCATGCTTTTCCTACAAGCTACTGTGTCAGCAATCCTCTCCACGCCCCTGAACCCTGTGCTGGGCAGTGCCATCTTCATCACCAGTTATGTACGACCTGTCAAGTTCTGGGAGAGAGATTACAACACCAAGAGGATGGACCAAAGCAACACGCGCCTCTCCACCTCTCTCCTTGACCACAACCCTGGGGCTGACGATAACAACCTCAACTCCATATTCTACGAGCACCTCACCCGTTCTTTGCAGCACTCGCTCTGTGGTGACCTGCTGATGGGGCGCTGGGGTCCTGCTGGGGAAGGGGACTGCTTCGTGCTCGCCTCTGATAATCTCAACTGCTTGGTGCACCTTATAGAAGTGGGAAATGGTCTCGTCACCTTTCAGGTAAGTCACTGACACTCTAGTGCTCAGCTCTCAACTTTATCACCTTGAAGCATCTGTCCTTTAATAGCGTCAGGTGAATAGAAGAGAAAAATACAGTCAAGAGAAATAAATACTTCATATTCTTAAGAATCTTCAGGATTCTAAAACTCATTCTTTTTTAAATTTCACTTGAGGATCATCACAAATTTATCAGAAAAAGAAACACCTTTACTGAAGTTAGATGCATTGGTTAAAATATCTGAATAGTTTAATCACCTTTAGCCTACAGCTAGTGTCAGTTCTAAAAATAATGAATACCTGTTATGAACTGGATTCGGATAACTTTTTCTTATAAAATGATGTGCCGTAGTGAAGGTAGGATGATTCTGTTTAAAATGGTATAAATACTTACAGGTGAGAGGACTAGAATTCAGAGGAACTTATTGTCAGCAGAGAGAAGTTGAAGCCATCTCAGAAGGCTTTGAGGAAGACCAAGGTATGAAAAACTTTCTCTTCAAGTTTTATATTTTCATACAATTCTTTCAACTAGTAATTTATTAATTATATTTTGTTGTCAGGTTGCTGTTGCTGTGAACCAGGTCGTGTGCCCCACCTTCTGTCTGGTAACGCTGCCTTCAACCAGCGGTGGTTAGCTTGGGAAGTCACAGCCACAAAGTACGTGCTGGAAGGGTACAGCATTTCCGACAATGCAGCGGCTTCAATGTTCCAAATGTTTGACCTGCGTAAGATCCTCATTACTTACTACGTGAAGTCAATCATCTACCACCTCTCTCGCCACCCCTCTCTCATGCAGTGGCTGGCTGATAAAGTCATGATAAAGAGCATGGGCAACCTATCCAGTCCCTTCTGGACAGATCTGGACCCCACTTTCCACCACAAGATAGATGAGGATTACGATCATAGCGAGGCGGGCATCACTAGGAACAGTTTTTGTCGGGTGTACCTCACTTGGATTGAGTTCTGCGTAAAGAAGAGGAGTGAGATGAACAGACAGAAGAGGGAGAGGGAAAAGAAAGACAATGCCAAGAAAACGGAAGAGGAAAACTACCGAGTCTATTACAGAGGAGGCAAATATGGCACCACTAGTGCAGCTGTCGATATTGAAGGTAAACTAATTTCTATAATTTTCTCTGATATGCTCGTTATTTTCCGCGGAGTAAATCCATATAAATAATTAGATGCCATTTCCAATTAGATCTCTTGACAGTGATAACAACCATCTCTCTTTTCAGGTCTGACTAACAAGGAAGAGGAGACTGAAGAGACAGAGCAAATCCCATTGCTTAAAACCTCCCCCATGGTGTCACTTTGCTTAGGCCTGAGTCTCCTAGCACGCAGAGCCCTAGGACCAGCTTCTCATCACGACAACGTAGAGTTCTTCCTGCATGGTCTGCACGCTCTCTTCAAGGTACTTATTGGTTTGGTAGTAATTCAGTGAGAGCATTTCAAGTGAATATTTGAAAGAACTTTCTAATTTATATATTTAATCCCATCTTTACATTGATATTTTATTCAGATAATACTAATAACTTATAGCTATGTAATATCACTACTTAAAACCCTCTGTTATTGTTCATGAATTAGAAGCTACAAGTGAAATAGCGTTATATACGATTTAGTTTACCAAGAAGTGGCTAATACAGTTTTAATAGCGCTAGGGTTATATAGGGCTGCCCCTCCAGTCGTCTCTGAGTGGGGGGCAAGGGGGTGCTAAGAATCTCCCGGTCCAATCGAGCGACACCCCGGCAACGAACGCATCTCCATCTGACTCTGTACCTGGAATAACTCAAAAACCAAGTGGTTCGGGAGAGCCCCAATATGCCCTGTGCATCAAAATCCAATGCACATGTCCAGGTAGTGGACAAACCTACAGGTAGATCGTCTACCAGACCAAGAGAACGTAAAGAGAAAAACACCTTTAACGAAATGTACTCTACTCCAAGAACTTTGTAAAACATTACTCAATTAAATCTAAAAGCGATGCAAACATAACTAAACTAAATATGTTCAAAGTCGATAGAGCCATCATAAACCTGATTGGAACATTTGAAAAAATATCTGAAGACTACAATAATAAAACATGGACCATCAAAGTTAAATCAGCAGCACAAGGACTGGAATTGCAACAAATGACCGAACTACTTTCTGAACAAATCATTGTAACACCTCATGAGCATCATAATAAATCCCAAGGAGTGATCACTTGTGCACTCCTCAAGGGGTATAAAGATGAAGAAATCGCGGAGGGACTTTCTGAACAGGGAGTCCTCAGCTGCCGAAGAATTGTGAGACATGCCAAGTCGCCCATCCCAGGAAACCTACTACAACACTGATACTGACCTTCAATACACCTAACCCACCAGACCGTATCACCATCAGAACAGGATTAATAGAAAGAGTAAGACTTTATATACCCCCTTCCCAGGCGATGCTTCAACTGCCACCGATATGGACACTCTGGAGCCAAATGCAGGAAACCAGTGCCAATCTGTGGTCCATGCAGCAACGATATAATAGAAGCCCATAACTCGCAAACATGTACACTCCCTATAAATTGTGCAAACTGCAAAGAACCTCATAGTGTATCCTCTAGAACCTGCCCTAAATATCTAATAGAAAAAGAAATACTGGCTCTCAAAACGAAGGAACACCTTTCTTTTGCTGAAGCCAGGGCTAAGGTACACTCCACCTTCAACCCAACTGCTAAATCATATGCAGCAGCAACCGCTACCAAACCAACAGACAGAACTAAAGATAATAGTAGTAATAATAACAACATGCCAAAACAAAGAATTAAGGAATCTATATGCAATAACGATAATAAAAAAAATGATTATACACCAAATTACAATATCGAACAGAGAGCATCCACCAAAAGAACATTATCATTATGCAGAACTGACTCATCTTCACCAGAACGAAATGAAACCAAGAAAAAGCATAATAAACCATCTAAAATTCCCAAACATGACAGAAACTATTGTTGTTGTTGTTGTTGTTTAGCCCCCCCCGACCCTCAGGGAGCAGGGGGCGACCGAGTGAACGCGCCTCGGGAGAAGCCACCCGAGACACGTGTGGGGGGTATGGGCCTAAGTGAACCCGATATCCCTCAGGAAGGCAATGACTTCCTGAGGGCGGGTCCATAGGTGCTCCAGTGAATGTGTGTTGTGTGTGGTCCGATGTTGTTGTAGTGCTGGACATTGTGTGAGAATGTGGGAGATTGTCCCCGGGTCCGTGGAGCAGTACTCACACAGATCCGAGTCCGCCCTCCCAATTCTGTGTTTGTAAGAAGGGAGAGAAGGGTGATGTCCACATCGAAGACGTGACAGGGTTACCCTGTCACGACGCGAGAGGTGAACCTCACTGGAGTCGATAGGGGGAGGCCTAACTCCTAGAAGAGAGTTAGGTGGGAAGGAGGAAATAGCTCTGTCTGTGAGTGTGGTGTGTATATGTCTTTGTAGTGAAGTGTTGGGTGGGGTGTCTGGGAGTGTATTAAAGATGTTTCTGTAGTGTGTGGCTGGTGTAAGGTGAATGTTTCGTGGAGTCCTTCGCTCAGTTTGCATGTAGTGTAATGGATGAGAGGGGCTTAGTGTGGAGGTGTAGAAGTGTGTACCCCTCATATCCATGTGTGTAGCGAGCGGAAGGACTCGTGTCTCCTCATGGAGGTGTGTTGTGGGTGTTGTTTGTGTGCAGCCGGTGGCAATCCGGAGTGCAGTGTTTTGTGTACGCTGGAGTTTGTGTAGGTGTGTGTTGGCTGTATCAGGTGACCAAGCTGTGTGTGCGTATGTGAGGATGGGTCTAATGAACTGTTTGTATAGTGTTGTTGTGTCTTCCTTGGAGTGTCCGTAAGTAGTGTGAGTGAGGGCGCGCATGACGTTCAGTCTGTTTTTGGCTCTGTTGTTGGTGTCGTTAATGTGGTGTTTAAACGTCATGCCGCGGTCAAGTGTGATTCCAAGGATTTTAGGCGTGTTGTTGATGGGAAGGGGAGTGTTGTTAAGTGTTATGTTTGGATGGGTATTGTATTCACGAGTATGGGGGGATATGAGTGTGAGGGAGGATTTGTTTGCGGAGACCTTTAGTCTGTTTGTTTCTAGCCAGTTTTCTAGTGAGTAGATGTATGTTTGTAAATTGTTGGCTGCGGTCTCGTGTTTGGGATGTTGCGACATGATGGTGACATCATCCGCGTATGTAAGGGTGTGTACCGAGGTGTTTGTTGGCGTGGGGAGGTCGTGGAGGTATAAATTGAAGAGAGTAGGTGAGAGAACGGAGCCCTGCGGTACTCCATCAGTGTAGTGTCGTGTTCTGGAGGACTTGCCGTTGTAGAGTGTTTTGCCAGAGCGGCCTGAGAGATAATTGGCAAGCCATTTTTTAAACGAGTCGTGGATGTGTGTGTTGAGTATTTTGTTAATGAGTAGGTGTCGTGGAACTGTATCGAAGGCTTTACTTATGTCAATGGCAGCTATAAGTGTCCTACTTGCAGGTTTGTTAGAGTTCAAGCCTTCGAGTGTTGTTTGTGTGAGGTGGGTAAGGAGAGTAGATGTGGAGTGTTCGGATCTGAAGCCGTGTTGTGAGGGGGATAGTGGGATATGTGGTGTTATGTTATTGAGAACCAGCCTCTCGAGTATTTTGGAGGGGGTAGAGAGTAAGGATATAGGTCTATATGAGGCTGGATCTGTGGGGGGTTTGTTAGGCTTCAGAATCGGGATGATCTTGGCTTGTTTCCATGTGTTGGGTATACTATTGTTCTGAACTGAGTAGTTGAAGATGTCTGTGAAGACCCTGATGGCGTGTGGTCCTAGATGTTTTAAATGTTTATTTGATATTCCATCAGGGCCTGTGGAGGGAGTGTTCTTAGTAGCCCAGATAGCCTCGGTGACCATTGCCGGGGTGAAGGGAGGTGTAGGGAGATGGTTGGTGCATGTTCTGTGCAGGCGACGCAGTATTTTCCTATCTATTGGGCGTGTGGGTAACCTACTTGTATTAGAATAATGTTTGTTAAGAGCGTTCGCCTGCTGTGTGTCGGTGAGTATTGTGTTGTTGTGTGTAAGGGACTCGTGTGTTTTTGGTTGGTCTATGTATTTGTTATTGAGTCCCCTAATGAGTTTCCAGAGTTTGTTTGCGTCTGAGCGGAAATTAATAGTGTTTAGTGTGTTTTGCCATATGTTCTGTTGCTGTGTTTTAATTTCCGCTTCAATGTCAGTGTTGAGTTGTTGTATGCGTGTTATGGTATCATGTGTGGGTGTGAGAGTGCGAAGGTGTTTCCTAATCTGTATTAAGTGTTTTATGTTTGGTGTGAAGGTGGGGTTAAAGTGTCTGATGTTACCTGTGGGAATAAAGTGTTTGTTTGCGGTAGTGATTATGTTGGTGACATGTTTTGTGGCTGCATCTATGGAAGAGAAGTTGTTTAAGTTGAAGTGTTCTAGTTGGTTTTCCACAGATGCAGTAAATTCGTTCCAATGTGCTTTTTTGTAGTTAGTGAAAGTGTGTCGTTGTTTGTGTGGGCTAAGAGGTGCGTGTAGGTTGTATGTGATGAGTATGGGAAGGTGGTCTGAACTAAGTTCGTGTAGTGTTTTCCACGAGGAGCGGAGTGTAATGTCGGGAGTGGCAAATGTAATGTCGGGAGATGTTGGTTGTGTGTGTGTATGTTAAAGGGTTTTCGTGTTGGTGTGTGTGCGTCGTTGAGTATAATGTGTGTGTCAAGTTGTGTAGTGATTGTGTCGGCTCGAGTGTCTGTTTGTTGTGTGGTGAGCCAGGTAGGGTCGTGAGCGTTGAAATCCCCCAGGATGAGAGAGTTAGTGTGGGTGTTTAGGTGTTCTAGGTGTGGTGTGTATCCTGGGGGTGTGGAGTCTGTGGGGGGTATGTAAATGTTTGTTATGTTGTATGTGCGTTTGTGTATCTGTATACGTATAGACTGTAGTTCGAGTGTGGGATCTTGTGGCATTCGTGAGTGTTTCGGCGGTTGTGTTAGTGAAGGGTATGTTTTTGTGGATCAGTGTGATGAGGCCCCCTCCGCCTCGTGTAGGCCGATCGTGTCTGAGTGTTGTGTATCCAGGAAACTTTGGTGTGATTTTGTTATTGGTGAGTTTTGTTTCCTGGATAGTGGCTATATGTATGTGGTGTTCGTGTAGGAGTGTCTTAAGTTGCATGCGCTTGTTTTGAATGCCGTTTATGTTGAATTGTAGAATCTTCAGTGTGTTGCGTGGACCAGTAGGAAGATTAGCAGGAAAAACAGGATCAGGTTGAGGAAGGGGAGGACCAGGATGGCCAGGTGCAGGTACAGGAGGAAGAACAGGCTGAGCAATAGGAGGAGGAATAGGCGCAAGAGGAGTGAGAGCGATAGCAGGAGGGGTGTTGAGTGGTATATGTGGTGGTGTAGAGAGAGCAGTTATTAAGACAGGTGTAGATTGAAGAAGGGGAGGACCAGGAGGGCCAGGTGGAGTAACAGGTGGAAGAATAGGTCGAGTGATAGGGGAAGATGTGGATGGAAGAGAGGCGGTAGCGATAGTAGGAGAGAGAGGAGTGGGGTTGGGTGGTGTTGTTGGAGTAATGTTGTGTGAAGGGTGACAGTTTTTACACCGCCAACCCTGTGGGATATGTCTATGTTGGTGGACCCCAGAGCAGCGTTTATTGTAGTGTGTCCAGCTGCTACAGACTTCACACTGAATTCCGCCTGTTCGGCGGGTCCAGGGAAGACTGCAAGTTGGACACATGTAAGGGCCAGGATTAGTCTCAATGTCACCGGAGAGTAGGAGTAGGAGAGTTAAAGGGGGGAAGTATGCCGGCTCACACTCCCCCCTTGGGGAAAAAACGCTATGGGGCTGTGTGTGTACAAGGGTGGGCAAAGCCCGGGGCGACACTCGGGTCGCGTCCCCACTGAGTGAGGACGGGGGGTTGAAGAATCTTTCGTGCCCATGTTTGGGCCACGCCGCCACCACGTGTAGGCTTTCTTCTGGGCGGCGACAGAAACTATCGTTCCCATATCCGAAATGATAGCGAGCCAATGGAAACAACCATACCACCTGACAAAATGGAGAAACAAAACTCAGCCCCAGATTTACATGAAATAGCCCAAATAGAAAACGACATACTAAATAAAGCTCGTAAAGCATTCAAAGACGGGAAGAAAGAGAAAAATGCACAGCACAACTAAAAATAGCCCACCAGATCCATATGAATCCCCAACACAAGATAATACAATGGAATTGTCAAGGCTATAGAGCAATATATGATGATCCATGTAAATTACTGAATCAGGAAAACCCCGCAATAGTTATTCTACAAACCATGTTAAACCATCCACCACTTTCCCACCAAATAGCTATAGTGTATAGAGTGACCTCCGTGCTCCAATCCCAGGACATGGACTTGCAACCCTAACAAGAAGAGATATACCCCACTCCACACTCAACGTCAAGACTTATCTCCAAGCCTCAGCATTCAGAATACAGCTTTTCAGACAAATTTTCGCTACTCAATATATACCTACCTCCCAGGCAATTTATACAACTCAATGAAATAAGCACAATTATAGATAAACTTCCTCCACCAGTTATTGTTGGGGGGGGGGGGGACTTCAACTCAAGACATCCCTTGTGGGATGTCTTGGCTGTAACCAACCTGATGCAAGATCACGCACAATAGAAAATCTGCTACTCTCCTCATCCTTATCAATACTAAATACAGGTAATGCCACCCATTTCCACACTCAGACTGGAACAACATCTGCCATCGACATCACTTTATGCACTGCAATCCTATCCACGGAACTATCCTGGTCAACTTTGGATGACCTTCATGGTAGTGACCACTACCCGATTGTGATAGTAGAGATAGCAGCTGAGGCTCAACCTGCTGAAACTAGGTTCTTAGAACACAGAGCAGACTGGCAAACATTTCAACAAAGTACTATAATAGAAGACTACGAATCCCTGACCAATAAGTTAAAAACAATACAATTGATGAACTCATAGAAATATACAATAATCACATCATCAATGCAGCGAACATTTCTATTCCTAAATTATCAGGCAAAATCTACCCTAAAACCGTACTATGGTGGACCCCCGAATGTATCAATGTGTAATCAGAGAACTAAAAACAGCCCTACGCAGATACCAACGCAGCAAACTCATTGCAGATAAGGTAGCTTGCTGTAGCGCTCTTGCAATAGCCAAGAAAATCCAAAATACTCTCATGGCAAGAATATGTATCCAAAATCAATATAAACACTCCAATGTCCAAAATTTGGAAGAAAATACGAAAAATCTGAGGAACATACCATAGCACCAAACCTCCATACCTCATCAAGAATAACCAGATAATAATTGACAGTGAGGCGGTTGCTGAACTGATGGCAACTCACTATGAAACAATCAGCAGCAATAGAAACTACAGTCAGCAGTTCAGAAGACTGCAACAATCAAAAGAGCCTACTATAAACTTCAAGACGCAACAAGATCTACAACACAATAGCCCACTTATAATAATAGAATTCAAACGCATGCTCTCTCTATGTGGCAATTGAGCTACAGGAGAGTTTGTTTGTTAAGCTATAACATGATCAAAAACTCAGATGAAAGTAGCCAACACTTATTATTATCAATAATGAACAAAATATTCGACTCCGGCATCTTCCCAACCAACTGGCGAACAAGCATTATCCTATCATTTCCTAAACCTGGAAAACACCTACAATAGAAGAAAATTACAGACCGATATCCCTCACCAGCTCTGTAGATAAACTCATGGAGAAAATAATAAATGCTAGACTCACCATCATACTTGAATCCTCAAACCTCATCCCACCTCACCAATTCGGCTTCAGAAAAATACACAGTACAATAGATGCACTAAGCAAATTCTCCTCAGACATCCATAACGCTGTTAACCAAAAGAAACAGATTTTATGAGTCTCTTTTGACATCCGCAAGGCTTATGACACCACCTGGAGACATGGAATTCTTAAAACCATTTATGAATTTGGCCTACGAGGATAACTTCCAGTATATCTCCCAACAATTTTTACAGAATAGACTATTCAAAACAAAAATAGGAACCTCATTCTCTCAAGACCACAGCCTGGAGCAGGGAGTTCCTCAGGGCAGCGTCTTGAGCTGTACCCTGTTCTTAATTGCAATCAGTGGCATCCTTGAAGCTACTCCTAATAACATCAATGCAATTCTGTACGTTGACGATCTCCTGATATACTGCCAAGGCAACTATAGACCATCCATGGAAAGAAGACTCCAAACTGCAATAAACTCCATCAACCACTGGGCCACAACACATGGTTTCACCTTCTCCGCTCCTAAAACTAACTGTATCTACTTCCACCAAAAACGAAAATGGCAACCCCTTGCACATCTGACGCTCAACGGATCCATAATCCCTCATAGAGAATCTATTAGATACTTGGCCTAATCTTCGATCACAAGATGACTTGGAGAGAGGACATAAAAATGACTGTATGAAGAGACTCGATATCCTGAAATGCTACGACTGTACAGGGGATCATCAGATCCAAGTTAGACTATAGAAGCACCATATAGCTACTCCTCTGCTAAAGACAACATCCTAAAATTACTAGATCCAATCCACAATTCAGCAATCAGACTATGTACTGGAGCATATAGGTCATCACCAATGATAAGCCTATATGCACAGGGGTCTAGGACAAAATCTCTCTCCGGTCGAAATCCCCCTCCGGTCGAAATCCCCCTCCGGACAAAACCCCCCTCCGGACAAAACCCCCCTCCGGACAAAACCCCCCTCCGGACAAAACCCCCCTCCGGACAAAACCCCCCTCCGGACAAAACCCCCCTTCGGACAAAAACCCCCCTTCGGACAAAAACCCCCCTTCGGACAAAAACCCCCCTTCGGACAAAAACCCCCCTTCGGACAAAATCCCCCTCCGGACAAAATCCCCCTCCGGACAAAATCCTCCTTGTGTCTTTATATCAATTAAAGATAATCTCAAATTTTTAAAGTTAGGAATTGTTATATAAACCGTTTAATGATTTAATTTTAATAATTCACTAACTAATAAAAGAATCAAAGTTTTTTTGGTTAATTTTATTTAAAACTGTCTCATTGATTTTTCATGGTAACTATGATATAGTAATATAGTTAATTAATGCATGCCGATGTCTAACATAAGGAAACAAAAATGAAATTAGGCAATGTGTAATATATAATTTGCCTTGTTTTATTACAATATAACAATAATTAAAATGCCTATGGTACAGATAAGTATTTACAACAACTTTTCTCTAAATAATTATATCGTTAATACCTTCTAAACTAGTAGGGACAGTGCTGCAATCAAATTCTAATAATATAGTTGAGTATCTGGAGTTCAGTATCTTCAGTTGAGTATCTGAAGTTAAATATCAAAACCTTACAAGAATTCATGATAAAATATTTGATACAGTCAAACGTAAAATACAGGAAAGGTTTTTAAAATCTTAATTAAGTTGCTTGCATGGGAATATTTTTCATATTGGGCTGTAACATTCTTCATTCGCTCTTTTCTGTGTGGTTGAGGCTCATGACCAGAACAATGTTGAGCCACCCGGCAGTCCTGATATTTAATTTCTGTTTTAAGTAAGTCAAAGAACTTCCAATTATGTGGATGTGAACAACCACTAATTGAGGAAAACTGTCTGTGCCAAGCTTCGCCGATGTTATTAGTTCGAGGAAGATGGCCATTAGTTCTACAGTGAGTGTTCCACAAAGATACTTGAAATGTTGGAGGCCGACTTGTTTTACGATATTGCCTCCCAATATAAATATCCTCAAAATAATTCAATATCTGAACTCCTCCTCCTGGTATTAGATCAGATAACGTGTAAAACACAAGTTTCAATATCGTCAGGAGGAACAAAAGATAATGCTGCTATCATGTGCATCTTAACTGATAATTCAGCATCTTCTTGGTACTTTGTTTGTAAACAACATGCTTTCTAAACTTATTAAAATCTGTCTGGATGCATCAAGAGGGGGATTTTGTCCGGAGGGGGCTTTTGTCCCGAGGGGGTGGTGTCCGGAGGGGGCTTTTGTCCGGAGGGTTTTTTTGTCTTGTTCCCATGCAGAGAGTGGTGAGAGCCCTTTGATAGTCAGAAGATCTCAATTGATAATGCAGTATTATGCAAGAACCCTCCAACTACAAACCTCTGCAGCCTACCCATATGTTCACAAAGCACAAGATGACCATTACCTAAACCACTCAGTAACAAGCACTGCAAACCTTATCAGACAAAACTTAAACAATATCCATTTGAATATCTCGACATTACCTTTCAAATTCTCCAACCAACCAACATGGCAGATAAACCCGAACATCCTCTGTACAAAAAAACATGACTATCCAAAAAAAGACTTGCAATAGCTACACAATGAGAAGCTACTTCAATGATCACTTCAGTCAGCACCATCAATTCCCCATCTATACTGATAGATCTAAGAGTGAGATGGGAGTCGGATGCTCTGTTGACAGCCTGAGAGGATTTATCAAGATGAAATTGATGACTGAGAGCTCAATCTTTACAGCTGAGCTCTGCGGACTCCTATGTGCCCTGAAGATAATAGAATCAGTAAACCAGGAAAAATTCATCTTACTATGTGACTCACGTAGCGCGCTGAGTGTAGTCCTACATTACGACTCCAATAGTAAGATCTGTCATTAGATTACAAATGATGAACAAAAAGGTTCAATTCTGCTGGTGTCCATCCCATGTGGATAGCCCCTGCAACGAGAATGCAGATAGGATGGCAGCAGAAGCCGTAACCCAGAACACCCCGATAATGAATCTGAAAATACCATACAAAGACTAGTACACGATTATCAAAAAGAAAGTGAGAGGCGTATGGAGAGAGGATTGGAGGAATGTACCTTTTAATAAACTCCGTTCTCTGAAGGAGACTGTAGATTGCTGGCCATCAAGTAACCAATCAAATAGAAAACACTCAATCATACTAACCAGACTAAGAATAGGACATACAAAGCTAACCCACCAACACCTCATGGAAAATAGAGAGCAACCCTACTGTGATGACTGCATTGTACCACTCTCAGTGAAACATATAATAGCATAGTGTCCAACACACTCGGACACTAGACTAAGAATATACCCAGAAGCAACACAGGAACCAACTAAATAATGAATCTAATACTAACCGAAAACAAAGACCAACCATATGACCTCCACAGACTGCTTCAATACATTAGATAGATTGGAATATTTGATGAAATAGTATGAATGAAACCTGAATGAATGAAGAGTGCGATGCGAAATAGGAAGCCATGAAGCATCAAGAATACCAGCTTACATCAAGAATAGCCACCCTAATGATTATTATTAAAATTGTGATATGATTTAAGTCTTAGATATTAAGAATATCATAGACGAGAAAGAATTGGATTGTATTGAATTCTATATAGCTACTGCTTGTTTTAAACGAATCCATAGTGTTCAATCCTCTCCGTTAATAATTTTATGATCTATGATTATGAAACCATATTGTTACTTACAACCCTAATTATTATTTTCAGGATTCTTCACTTGAAAATTTTCTTAATTATGTAGTAGTAAATAATAATGTAAAAACCTATTATTTGTCCATTATCAATTCATAATATATATAGAACTTTACTGGGTGAGATAATAAAGACTATTATCAACAATTGATCAAGAATCAATAATGTTGTATATTTATAACGTTAATGAAACATATTTTTACAGTAAAATACTAATAACAGCTGTCATAGAATATAACCGGTCACTAGAACGGAAAGAAAAGTTTGAAAATTCATAATGAAAAATATAAAAGGAGTTTAAATGATTTAAAATATGTACATAATTTGAGCGACTGATTTGTTTTGAAATACTGTAGCTTGCCATATTTTAAATTATAAATATCTGCTTAATAATGAGTGGTGATAAAGAAAGAAATCTTAAATTTATTAGGGAAACGATCAGTTGTATAATAGAAATATAGTGTATGATGAAAATAAAATTAATAAATCGTATAAAAAACTGTAGGTATAAGATTTATTATATCACCAATTGGAATAATTAATTTTATAATCTATACTAATAATTTCCTTAGTGTGTTCATTTATTTATTTATATATATATTTATTTATTTGGTGTCCGCTTTTACACGACGGGTATTAAACCTGAAGAATGTAACTATGATACGCACGGTAACATATTGACTTGATATTAAAATATCCTGTTTCTAATTAATTTTTAAATGTATTTAATCTATAAAATAAATTAGACTACGCAGAAATTTTAATTTTAATTGAATCCAGTAACGTAATAATGGGAAATAAATTGGTATTGACGACGACCCGTTATTTTTAACGGGAAGTAGCTACACTAGTATAACAATAAATGATGAGTGAAGAAACTTTTATCTTAAAATGTAAATAATTTATCCTACAAAAACACTATGCATATTTAATCACTTGGGTTGTGACAATATTCTCTTTGAAATATGCTTTGTATTCTCACGAAATATATTCTCATATGCTCTAAATATATTCTTTTATGCTCTGAAATATGCTTAATATTCCTTTAAAATATGCTTTATATTCTTTTTATGCTCAATTATGTTAATTATGCTTAATTCATTAAAAGTGCTGCAATTAGATATATAAATATGATAAGGGATATTAGCAAGTTCCTTAAATCACATTTGGATGCTACTCTTGTTTCGGTGCAATGGAAATCTTCGAAGAGTTTAAATAAGTTTTATTAACTTGAATCATTTGGCACATGGATTCAATCTGTATATCGTCTGACCAAGTTCAGTCACAGTAATATCGGGTTTATGAAACGGTTAAATTTTAAATTTAAACTAAGAAACGTTGAAAATTTGTTAGGATAAAATAAAAATGCATTTTCTAATATTAATTTATGAAACTTTTCAATATCGAACCCTGAACAGGTTTTTTCAGGTATTAACCTCAATTCGGCTTGTATGTTCCAATAATGTTGTCATGTATTGTTCGGTGACGGTCTTCTAAAATTCCTATATACTTACTTTCTATTGTTTTTTTCTTGTAAATATATATTCTTTAGTTATATAGCATATCTCTGAAGTGAGAAATATATTAGTTTCATGATTTTTTTATATATTGTTGAAACGATTATGTTTTATTACTTTTTAATAAAAAGAATAAATTTTCAATAAAAAGAATATGTTTTTAATAAAAGAATATGCTTTATTTAAAATATGCTCGAGATTATGTTTTTATGCTAAAAGAATATTGTCACAACCCTATTTATCACTATCTTTTCAGGGTAAACAGTAACAGCAATCGAAGGTAATAGAATTAAACACAAAAATGACCAAATCTGTCGCTAGTCGCATGAAAAAATCAAACTCATTTGGACACTGAAGTGTTCTGACGATTTCGTACGTATTCTGACGACTAAATCGCACCTCCTATTATAACCACTCCCATTGGAAAGTATGAATTTAATTTTCATCCGATTACATCAGAAGTCGTCAGTGCGAAAAATCACTTTAATACACATCCATAGTAACCGTACCCTTAAGACGCCTGATAATAATTATTTGAGTAGCAATTGCCCAGTCACGTACTCTTTAACTTCTATGTCTTCTTCTTTTGTGATAGGTAGACTCGTAGGCTTAATTTACTATCACCTCTTCATTTTCCTCTGCTTAATGAGATCATAATTTCTAGAAGGGTAAACTCGTGCGCATCCGTGTTCACGGCCGAACTCTATGCCATACTAGAAGCCATCACCCTAATCCATGAACATCATCATCGAAATTACACAATCTTCTCATACTTGCTCAGCGCTTTACAAGCTATTTAAGTGTACAATAGCAACAATCCAATAATCATAGACATACTGAATGCCTCTACCAAATAATAGCATCAAACAAAACCATACGCTTCTGCTGGGTGCCAAGTCACGTTGGTATCGAGGGAAACGAAAAAGCTGATGCTGCAGCTAAGGCAGCTGCAAGCCCAGTCCACTTAAAGACCACAATCTAATCCCCCACAAAGATTACTTCCCCACCCTCAACAAACTCTTAAAAGACAAATGGAAGCAGGAATGGAGTGAAGCAGAAAACAACAAACTACACGAAATAAAAGAATCCGTTCTCCCTTGGCCATCATCATTAAACCGCAATAGAAAACACGAAATACTACTATGCCGACTGAGAATTGTTCTTACAGCTGCCACACATGGACATCTCATGGAAGAAACCTCAATCAAATACTGCGAGGACTGCTTAGTACCTCTAACCGTCAGACACTTCCTAGTCGAATGCCCATCAAATGACAATATTCGCAACAATTTATTCCCCACTTGCCAAAACCTAACCGAAACTAATAATCGGAAATAGCTATCATATCGACAGGAACAATCTCATACAATATCTCCAAAGAATCAACATGCTCCTCGACAAAATATAACATGAGCATACCCTGAACATATTCATAAAATGAACAACCATGTACCGATGAGTGCTCGCTAAGAAACTCACATGTCCCCCATATCTAACTAATTCATTTTCCTCTTGTATCCGTGAGTGCAGTCACCAGTGCTTGTGTCCCTTTACTAAAGAAAATCGTGCAGATATTTCAAATAAACCAATAGCTATCTGAGAACAGATAGTTTGTTTTTCTTTTAGCTCTAAATTCTTACACATGCTATTTGTTGGTAACTACTAATGTTATTGTACCAGCTTTATATGGAATGCTTATTTTCTACATAGCTATATTAATTAGTGAATGTATCTGCAGGGTGATTTCCGCATCACTTGCGAGAGAGATGAGTGGGTTTTCACTGACATGGAGCTGCTGAAGAAGGTAGTGGCGCCTGCAGTGAGGATGAGTCTGAAGCTGCACTTAGACCACTTTCTGGTGCCTGATGAGTACGACATTCATGACTCACTGTACACTGGTGAGTACAGTATTAATTTACTAGTTACAAGTTGTTACTATAAGCCTTAATTAACTTTTAGACGTAGACTACATATTGGTAACACACATATGTTAAAGTACCACTATGTTCATTACTGATAGACTTAGTGGTACACTGTCAATATTTTAAACCTAAATTAAATTGTTACAATGTGTACCACATTTGTATTACTGTTTTTACATACCGACAATATCAATAGGTACACACAGAGACACTCGGCTCCTCTCGCTATTATAAGACATGTCATACAGAAGCAATAATGTAAACTTGTAATTTTGTAAAAGTCAGTGAGGCTAGACTGTGTTTTTAGCATATGTAGTTAACGTGTTAATACAGGATTTTTCAATAAAATAAATCACTGTTTTTGGCAGCAATGGAAGAGCAGCAGTCGCTGGTGATTGCACACGAGGCAGATCCATGCTGGCGTAGTGCTGTGCTCGCCTCCAAGCCACAGCTACTAGCACTGAGGCACGTCATGGACGATGGGGATGTGAAGTACAAAATAATAATGCTGAACAAGAGACACCTTCTATTCAGAGTTATTAAAGTGAACAGGTGAGTGTTAATTACACACTAAAGTGAACAGGTGAGTGTTAATTACACACTAAAGTGAACAGGTGAGTGTTAATTACACACTAAAGTGAACAGGTGAGTGTTAATTACACACTAAAGTTACATCACTTGGATAGTTTTGATCATAAATTATTTTAATTTCGATCATTATTGAAAGAAAAAATTTATTAGGATAAGTTTAAAAAAAATATAGCTAGTTTTAGTTTTCATAGTGTGATAAGAACAACTTCTTGTAGCTAGAACCACATCAGTTAATTAATTAATCAATTTGTATAATATTTGATATAAAATCATCTATCAATGTTAATTACAAAGCAATAACTGCTTTGTTTGACACTGCGGATCAAATGACCTGATGCCTGCTAGAGAGGCTAGAGCATTATTATAATGTAGCTATGAACCAATTTTGAGTTTGATATTTTTACTGTTTGTGTATAGCTATTCTGTTTGTAATTGTCGTTTCCCGTTCCAGAGAGTGTGTGAGAGGCCTGTGGGCGGGACAACAGCAAGAGTTAGTGTACCTTAGAAACAGAAATCCAGAGAGAGGGAGCATACAGAACGCTAAGCAGGCCCTGAGGAACATGATAAACAGCTCCTGTGACCAACCCATTGGCTACCCCATCTACGTGTCCCCCCTCACCACCTCCTACTCTCACACTCACCCCGACTACGAGAGACTGGGGGGAGCTCCCATCACCCCCCATGTGATAAAGGAGCTAGTGTGCTCCCTCTGTAACAGGATAAAGGAGAGGTGCGCGGAGAGGTGCTCCAGTGGCAGTTCCAACATCCACAGCAACACAAATCTAACCCACGTGGTGACATCCAATGTCAACCAGACTCTGGCCCCTGTAGTTCCTGGTGGGGGAAACATCAATGGTGGGGGGTCTCTCTCCAGAGGATCCGTGCTTTCCACCTCCTCTTCCCTAGGCACTTCCACTGGCATTCCCCCCAACAAGCAGCAAACCTCTTCCACGGCGCTGGCTAGTTTAGCTGGCTTGTTATCTTCTGAGAATGTGCCCCAGCAAAGCCCCCCACCCCCTCCCCCTCCCCCCGCCTTCACTAGTGATGGTGTAGACACAGCTTTGGGTCTGCTCACCACTGGTAGCCTGGCCTCCTGTAGGGGAAGGGAGTGGGACAGCAGTGGGCGTGTGGGTGGCTTGCATGGGGGTGTCATTAGGTCCCGGGGGAGGGCAGACACACGTGTGAGTAGCGTCAGCAGTGCTGATGAAGATGACAAGAGGCGAGGCAACAGGAGGAGAAGGACTGGGCCTAGAAACTACTCTCTCAACTCACGTGTCATTCAAGAGAAGAAATACAACATTGACTCTGGTGACTCGGTGGAGGGGGGAGAATTGGTGCTGACTGTGGTGCCTCCATCTTCCCCCGGTGTGACTCACAATGACCCTCTCCAGACTCACTTGGAGGACAGTCACTCCAGGTACTCTCCTTCTAGGTTCGATAATAGCGACTCTGGGAGCAACTCCATCACACACAAAGGCTCCATTTCTTCCCTCCAGGAGGCAGGTTGCAGTAAATTGGAGGGGAGGGTGAGGATCACTGACGCTAACCTCATTTACGACACACTAAATCTGGGGCGTCGTATTGACGTGCAGTGGCCTGATGAGGAGATGAGGATTCGTGGTGGTCGCAACTACTGGAATAACTGGGTACCCATTGACGGTATGGAGGGGGTGATAGTTCACACTTGGCACCCTAATCACTCCGATCCCTTGTACCGCAGTCACGTTAATAGAGTCATAGGACTGGTGCAGATAGGCTCATACTTTGTCCCAGTTGGTGAAGGGGGTCTGGAAAAACTCCCTGAACAGCCCCCAGCCTCTGAGCCATTGATTGACCAAATATTTGATGAGATTAACGCTACCAAACAATAGCTAAAACTTTTAATAATAATAATCAAGAATTTTATCCAGTTCAAAATGGGTCCAAAAATATGTGGTTTTATTTTTAGTCATCTTATATATTTATGGTATTATTTTCACTGTTAGTGTCATTGATAGTATTTTCTGATAAGTTACTTATTCTCTTATTTAACTATAGTTTTAACTTTGCATATGACTAGTTACAGTGCTCCGAAATGTTGTAATTTGGATTAGCTATGTATTGACTTTTCATTTTTATCATTTTTAACGCTACTTGCAGTTTTAGAGAATAGCGCTAGGGTTATGCTCTTCAACTACGAGGTCTTAGATTTTGTGTTAGGTAGATTCGTAGGCTTCATTTACTATCACCTTTTCTTTTTTCTCTTTCATCCGTGAGTGCAATCACCGGTGCTTGGGTCCCTTTTCGTCACATTCCATTCAAGTGACTGCATTCACGGAGTAGCTTTTATGCTCCATTAGCATTCTGAACATGTGACTCAGCAACTTTCCTTTCTGACTGCTTTAATTAGCTTTTGACGTCAGCGATATCGCTTTTGGTTTCGAAGAAGACGAAACTCCTCTTAATGAATTAAATTATTGACTCGTCTACCAAGAATATATTGACACCATTAGTCAGCTCTACTTGCTACAAAGAATTATAGTGATGTGTTATTTGTCTAATTCAAATATTTGACTTTGCTGCTGGTGTTCATTATAAGTCGGTTGATCTTATCCACTACTATCGTAGTGCCTAGTTTAGACTTTTATTTCTAATTGATATAATGTATTCACTTTTACCTCAATATTAGATATCAGGTTTCTACCTAAAGTTCCCAAGACTTTCCTAATTATTCTGTAGGTAATTTCTCAGAGCCAAAGTACACGCTAATTGTTCTCTCTAATTACTTACTGAGTTACAAAGACAAAGGTGACTAGAGTGGTAGGGGAACTTGCGAATTATCGGTTGGTTACACATCTTCGGTCACATAAGAAAAAACTATATAATGATAATTATTTTATTTGGTATCCATGATACCTGCAGGTATCATGGATACCAATTACCATAACGAGTGCAGATATCATGGATACTAATTAAAATATAATTATTATTATATCGTTTTTTCTTATATGACCAAAGATGTGGAACCGCCCCATAATTCGTAACTTCCCCTACCTGTTACAATTGATATGAATTACTAGTTAGGTTTTTGCAGCTTTTTCTATTGTGGCTCTAGTCTGCTCTTTTCGGCCACTAGTTATGTGTATAAAATATATTTGACTGTTTTTGGTTGCAAGTACAGCCTATAGTGTACTTACGTACTGTAACTAGGGTAATATTGTCACTCATTTATTTTCTTATGTTTGTTATGTACAGTAAAGTTAACGTGCCTTACATATATTTGTATGTAAATATTTGTACAGCTTTTGTTATTTAATAAATCCTATCTAGACTTGTACATGTACTTGTTTTTATTAAAGTATTCATATGACTTTTGAAAAGGAGTTTTCTTTTTCTCAATGGAAAATTAGTGCGTTAGGTTCCAAACTATTTTAATTAAGATATTTTTCTGTTCTTTCTACTATCCCTCTGAATTTCAAGCAAAGAAAAATCCCCCCTGTTCGATAGGCTAACACGATCCGACAAAAGCAAAACAATAACAAAGCTGATTGATAGATATCAATAGATATCATTGCTACCGGTACCGTATTGTCACTCAAGATGTTCTTTGTGTTAATCGAGTTACTTTGTAACAAACTAAAAATGCTTGACAAAGACACCTGCCTACTTAATGAATGTTTTTTGATTAATTTGATTGAATTTCCATTTTAGCGTGATATCACAGCACTCCTATTAGGTATTCGTACATTAACTTAAAATATACTATAATTTGGAGAATTGAGCTTTGGTCTAACATTATACTTTGTATCTATATGACTTTATTTTTGACCGATGTTCAATTTTCCATCATTCAGCATGCATTAGGGCTTAGGCTAATTCTTATGTAATTTTCAGGAGAGCCAATTTACTGAATTTTTTGGAAAAATATTGTCGAACTCATATAACTCTGGTTCCATAAATTAGCTTGGAAAATCTTGTTTGAGTGATGTGTTCTCTTTTGATGCATCTGCTTAACAAAGAGATGCAAATAAACCCTCCATACCTGTGCTGACAGACCTGAGAGGCATAATTTACAATATTGTCCACATGTTTTTGAAGCACTTTTAGATTTTTTTAGGGTAAATTCCTAGTTCACCTCCCTATTTCATTTAGGGACGTGAACTAAGAACCGATCCAAATACTCCCTTCCTAGTTCACGTCCTTAATTGATTTAGGGACGTGAACTAGGAAGAAGTAAACGTCTTATTTCAATGATTTTTTTAGTTGATTTATACGTGCGCGGAAAATTGCCATTGTGGGAAAACTGCCACCCGGAAAATTGCCTCTGTGGAATATTGCCACTATAAAATATATTAACCAACTAAAATATATTTACAAGTTAAAAATTTAATAGGGGTAACTTTTAATAATTTATATAAAGGTAGGTGGGCACCGGGGCCATCTGAGTGCCAGAAACAGCACTCAGTGCCACAATTGCTCACCCCTGGTCTAAGTCCAGTAAATGACGTGAAATTGGTAATATTGTAATTCTCTCACCGTTATGTAATAATAATATTGTTATTATAAAATAGAAAACAATAGTTTTAGGATTTTGTACAACTTTTTTCTGGAAAGAAGTATTGTGTGAACTAACCTTTATACTCCTGTTTTTCAACATAATGCTGAGTAAAGGAAAATATTACCAATTTGAAATCGTTTGTCAAAGTGATCAAAAAAATTCTGAATATAATAAAAAATAAATTAAAATAACTATTTATTCCAAAGTTATATGCAGTTTAATTTGAGATTCCTTTTTGTGGTCCATACTGTATACAAGACTAAACATTATAAAAATAATACGTACACTTTAGTGAATAAGATAAAATAGCTTGACGGCAAACTAGTAGAGCAGAGAACCTTTAAATGGTTTAAAGTCTAAAGAGAACAATTGAAATATAAAGTTAAAATTAATTGCGCATCAGCACACTCGGTACACGGAAAACTGACGAAGCGGAAAACTGCCAGTTACTTATTGGCAATTTAATCAATTTAGTCAATAATGACATTTAATTTATTAAAAAGCCTTTTTCGCCTTTCGTTAAGGAGTTAAATGGATATTCATTTTTACAAAATAAAAATAATAGGTAAATGTAAAAAAATTGATTAGAAAAAGATATAAAATACATAATTAGATAAATATTACAGAAATTAATCAATTACAATATAGAAATTGGAAATATAACCTTTCTTAGAAAATACTAAGAGAAGAAACAAAGGAATAATTGTATTAGGGACAGAGTGCAATTTAATTGTTTACACAACGCGTCTTTACATTATCAGTTCATAACGGGTTTAGTGTCTAATTATTTCTTTTTGTGTTTATAATTTGAGTATTGAACAAGTCTTCAACCCTGCAAACTATTCCCTATTGCATACACATATTTACCATGTGGTTTAAAGGTTTTAATGTGGCAATGCAGTATGAATATGTGTTATCCACATTGAACCAATTTAACCATCATAAAAACACATAATTAACATGTGGTTATGCCATTTTAAAACCATATCATAAGAAACATATCAAATAGAGATTGTATACACCACATCATATCCACATGTAAATTACCATACTTTTAACAGGTGTTTGCCAAGTGTTATTTACCACATTCATAGCAACATGTTAAATACCATACTTGATTAGAACACATATAATTTACCATTTTACCACGTAAAACAACATGTAATAAATATGGTATCCATTTCCAAAAATATGCATGGTATACACAATTACATATGATTTAAATGTGTAAGTGCCACATGGTATACACATGAAATTGTTTATAGGGAAGCTTAATATTCACTTGTACTCACAATAAAACATTTTTGATCGATGTTCGTGAAATATTTAAAATTTACAACCCAACATCAATGATTATTAAACTGATATTACCTACCTAATTCTCTTACAATTTCACTCGATCGAATTGGATTACATAATAATTAATAATACTTTTTACATACACTGTATAAATGAAAATTGTTAAAATGTGTTATGTTAATGACATGAGATAAAAATGTAAATGTAATAACTAGAGCTAGGACATTGGGGCACTTAAAAAAGAGCAGTAGTAGCGGTCAAAACGAGCACTTGTAGCGCTATAAATGTGCAGTAGGAGCGATAGAAAAGAGCATTTGGGGCACTTATCGGGGCATTTGGGGCACTTATCGGAGCATTTGAAGCACTTATCAGTGCATTTGGGAACAGTTATTGGAGCATTTGAGGCAGTTTTTTGAGTGCTTCATGCACCGAAAGAAAAAGCGTGTTACTTATCAAAGTAAGAATTTTAACGAGGTTTTGTTTTTTGAAGAGTTTTTGGATGAAACATACACAAGAATTATCTTTAATTTTTATCGATCAATAATTCATTTTGAAAAATCATTTATGTAAATATGTAAGGCTCAAAAGTATTGTGCAATACTTGAAAAACATAAGAAAAAGAACAATAAATGTTGAAACCAAAACGAACGTATGGAATCTATATCGAGTCTATAATGTTACAGAAAATTCTAGCATCACATGTTGTTGAAGTTTTGTAAGAATGTGAAAGTTAACCCATATTAACAAGATAAAACCATTACTTCTTTAACATTTTTTTGACCCTTCATCGTCTATCTGAGACCACATATTTCAATAAAAAGAATAATCTCTACTTCTGTGGAAGTAACAGGGGCACTAGCATAGCGGGAAACATCTTAGGGAGTCAATTCGGGAAATATTTCAGTCTGGTTTCTTCACTACGCCTTGCAAAACATTCAACCCTGTATTTACTTACTCAAACAAATGTACGAAAAAATAAGGTATGTAAAATAAAACAAAGATATTTGTAACTAAATAGATATGAATTACGTGAAAATATAGGGTTACTATTAGAATAGTTACACCTCTTTTTAATTTTTATAGAACTTTTCTAATCAAAGAAAATGTATAAGAAAAGGGTAACAAAATTAAATCATTAAAAAACTGAACAACAATACATTAACTCATTAAGTGAATATAATCAAATTAATCAATGCATGACTAGATTGATGGTAGACATAGAATATATTTGTTAATCCATATAATTTAAAGATGTCATTGTAAGAGCTACATGGCCCTTATAGAACGGATATTTTTTGCCCGAGCTTTACGAGCTCTACCTGTAATATGATTTCTCTTCAACATTTGAAATTAGTTACTATCAAAAGAAAAATACGGATACAATTTCTTTGACTGTACCTAGGCAATAGGACACAAACACATGCCCTGTTATTTCACTGAAGCTATCTCTCTATCAATATCAAATTCGTATTTTAATCTATTTTTAGTTAAAGTATATTTATACGAACTAATTATTGGTAATATGAAGGATGGGGAAAGAAATGTATGAATTATTAATGTTACCTAAATAAACAGTCTCAGCAATCACTGGTAGATAACTATGTGAAATTAGTTCGATCATTCACGTTTAAGCTCTATGAACCATTAAATACACTTAAAAGTGCAGTTGTCCACCCGGTAAGAATGATACAGTTATTTGACATTACTCAATCTTGGTGTGCAATTGAAGTCAACCAGAGTACATATGGAGCATTTTGGGGCGTTTTGAGCATTTTGGGACGTTTATAGCGTTTGGAGCATTATGAGCGCTAGTGGCATTTAACTTATAAATGCCCCAATGTCCGAGCCTTAGTAATAACTATTTAACATACATATAAGTTGATTTAATATTCACTTAATTTATTGTATAATAAAAAATTATATTATTGTGAGAATATCTAATTATCTAGTATTCACAAATCACAATTAAAATTAAACAAGAGACTATAAACGTAACTGAACATGTTTTTAATTTACGTGACTTTGAAAATAAGTTAAAAATAGTAATTATAAAATCCTTATGTGTACTGAAGTTTGGTTTACTGCGTGTTTAATAAAGTAGCTTTGTTGAAATATTATTTTCCCTTGAATATTATTTAAGAATTCACATATCTATGTAGTTATTACTGTAGAAATGAATGTCCCCTTAACCCCTTAAAGAAGGACTAACGCCGTTTTTTATAAATTAAAATGTGTTTATAACTAAAGAATATTTTAGAAAGTCAAAAAATATACATGTATTGCCAATAAGTGACTGGCAGTTTTCCGCCTGGCAGTTTTCCGGACACTGCACACTCACACCCACCGACGGAAGAATTCAATTAGATCGTATAACTTATCAAAAAGAGATGTACTCATTGTAAAAATTCTTATATATTAAATTCTGATGAACATTGCATTCAGTACCTATGATTTTTGTGATTTTCGAAGAAAAAAAATCAGTATGAATTTATATATGTACAGTGGCAATTTTCCGGGTTGCAATTTTCCTAGCACCGATTTATATATATTAACAAATAATAAAATATGTTAAAATAAAAGGACAAATTTTCCGAAAGACGAATTTGTCGAAAATCAAATTTAATGTATTTAAAAATTACATTCTGTTGGACTAGTTCTCATCATTATATCTTATGCATAAAAAACACACATTTCTTATATGAGTTTGACATTACTATATAAATTGGTATTCTGCTAATTCGGTATCATTTTGCTAAATTCACATATCTAACTGTATATATTAAATATTAATATGTATATGGCATTACTAATAAAAGGTTGATAGAAATCAATCTTTTTACCTGAAACAAATTTATTCATGCAAGTGACACTATCGTTGAAGCCAGAGGTATATTGGGAAGATATAAACATATCAAATAGTTGTGTTATTCATTACTAACAATTTTATATTTTAAACGCAATAAAGGAATAAATATTAATTGTGTCAGCCACAAAACACCTTCTGTAAGATATAATTTTAACAACTGAATAAAAATTAAGCACTAGACATGGAATATTCACGAAAATGAAAAAAACACACAATCTAAAAACAACCAAATGGTCAAACGAAAGAAATGCAACATGCTCCCATAGCTGACTGACTGAATCTGACTGAATAAAGCTAGAACGTCTTTAGAATAAGAAAAGACAAAGACTCATTCAGTGATACAAAGATTAACAAAGAGAAAAAATAATTAAAGGATCATTTAGTGCAGTGGTCGGCAACCCCCGGTCCGCGGGACAATTGGTACCGGGCCGCCGCAGAAAGATACTCTATAATTCAATTCAAGAAATGAAATTATTTTTATATAAGTGTGACCTCACATAAACAGATAATACAAGTTGGTAGACAATTTCAAATTTTCTGAGACAAATACATTTAAAATGAATATATAATGTATATCATTCAGAGGTGTTTTTATCAACAGATTTAGGGTCCTCTCTGTGGACCCGTATAAAAAAGTAGAACCCTAACATAACTTTCGAGACACGTTCAAATTCATTTAGACGCGTATATACCTGACTACTATTATCTCATTATAACCAAAATTTCACTCCTGTACAAACTGAACCCCAATTATTCATCTCCTGTACAATTCGCACACCAATAATTTCATTCCTGTGAAATCTACACTCCAATGACTTCGCTCGTGAACAATCCGCTCTCCAATGATCTCTCTCCAGAACAATCCACACCCCAATAATTTCATACCTGTACAATCCACACCCCAATAATTTCATACCTGTACAATCCACACCCCAATAATTTCATACCTGTACAATCCGCACACCAATTATTTCATTCTTTTACAATCCACACCTAAATGGTTTCGCACCTGCACAATCCGCACCCCTATGATTTCCCTCCTGTACAATCAGCACTCCCAATGATTTCCCTCCTGTATAATCTGCACCCCAATATGAACTGGCCACTGGGGTGCAGATTCTACAGGTTTTTTTTTTATCTGATTATGTTTTTTTTTTCGTACCTGAGTAATTAAATTATTTTGACCTGAGTGTTATTACAATTTTTTGTACCAGATTCAGATTGTTATTGTAAAGGAATGTTTATATAAAGTATTATTTTATATTAGCTCCAAAAAGTAGTAGCCTCTTAGAAGCGAACGAATTTTTGGTCTACCCAATACTATTAGCTACATTCATCCCGCCGGGCCGCGAAAATATTGTTCAACGTTTACCGGTCCGCGACGATAAAAAGTTTGCCGACCACTGATTTAGTGTAACTGAGGCCACTTTCTCACGAGTCACTGAATGACCATCACTGGTGACGGTTACCAGTTGCCTCGTGTGAAAGACTTGGCAACTAATGACTGTCACTGCAAACAGCCATGCTAGAAAACCCTCAATCTAAAGAATTCCTTCAACATTTAAGGAGTTACTTCTATTGGCTTTACTGCTCAACAAAAAAGAGACGCTCTCTCGAAAAAAAATTGCAAACGCATGAGATGTTAACATTAGAGATGGAATGATACCGAAATTTTCACAAATACCGATATCCAGATTTTAACAGATGTCGATACTTACTAAATATTGTTTTCGCCAATTTATAGTTACTATTAGAATAGATATTATTTAAATAAATTATGTTCAACAAATTTAAAATACTATTGGTATCGATACTTTTTTACCAATACCGATATGAGATAAAATACCGATAACAATTCCGATACTTCGAATCATCTCCATTTAACATAAAGAATAGACAAATATTTACACCATACACTTTAAAATAATTTATGTAGCTATGTGCTGATAATTGTGAATTCTAAAATTTCTTCCAAACCACAAATAAAGAGGAAAATTATTTGAATACTGCAGACAGCGGGCTCACCTCACAAAAAGTTGCGTCACTGAGTGACTTCATATGAAAGCAACTATTAATATTGTACCCCACAGTCAGTGACGGCAACTTTCAGTGACGGTCACTAGTTAGGTACCTCACGCGTCACTGTAAAATGCAGTTGCGCAACCGTGCAACCGAAGTGACTTCGTTTGAAAGGCTATGTCACTTTTGCGGGTATATGCATAATAAATGATGGCGGGTAACTAGTGACGGTCACTGAGTGACTCGTGTGAAAGGGGCCTTTAAGGGTTATAATTTCGTTATTTCGTTTCTTTTCTGTAACTTTTGTGTGTAAAAATAAGTCTTTCGGTAAATTTGTCTTTCCGTGAATCTTCACTTCTGCGAATCCGTTTTCGACAAATTTGAGTTTTGGCCAATTCGTATTCGGAGAATCCGGTTCGGCGAATTAGTTTTCGGAGAATTTGGTTTCGTCAAATTCGTTTTCGGAGAAACCGCTGGATACCGTAACACGTTATCCGGGAGACTATATGACATCATTTTATACGAAAAAGAAAATAATTATAATTTTTTTTTCAAATTTAAAGGAGACGGTCACCTTAAGGTCTTATTTAATTTATTTTACCCTTTTGTTTACTAAATTTTTTAACTAGAATAAATGTCAGCTTCTAGCAAGTTTTAGTTTAATAAAATAATGTGATATAAGTGTTAATTTATGGCTATGGTATGGCAGGCAGTGACAAGTAAATTAGAAGCATCTTTTCTCTTGAAAGGCTCTCTGTAATCTGCTGAACCGAATTAATATTAAAATGTTGCTTATCAAAGGCTTATCAAAATCGTAATATATGTTATAATATTTTATGAGTGTTTTGAAGCTTAGATTTTTCATAATTTAAGGAAATAACCGTGCTACAAACAAGCTGTGACTGTAATTTCTACAAACCTGTAGGTGTACTTAAGGCGAATAAAATTTAGTTTGACATTTTTTTTTATCTTTAGTTTTTCTGAAGGGTATCCATCACCTTAATGCGCCACAATTTACCTGTTAAAACTTGCACATTTTTAATCTCCCCTCTAGTCATATTCAGTCAGTAGCTTCTCTGCCGCCATGAGCAGAGTCACAATGCGGTGGTAGAATCACTTTCCTAACTAACTTCTAGTCTTTTTATTTAATTACCTTATGACGAAATAGAATATTAACTGTCATTTGAAAAGAAAATAATTTAAAGCTGTAGGAAAATCATTTTATGTCAAATGAAAAATATATCGACAAATAACTACTAACATTGTTCGAAATTATATATTTTCTGAAGTATGTTCATATATTCTTAATTACTAGTCTTTCATTATAGTGATTTTTACATTTTATTATAACTAAATATTGTTTTTTTATAAAATACAACATTTCAGTACTATCTTTTTCTAACTGATCTTAAATACTAATTAAATACACGTGTTTCTTTAATATTGTCCAAGCGAATATTTATTTGAACATAAGAAATGAAGCTGCAGTGCCTAGCCCCCAAAACAATGTGAAAAACACTTCTGGAGTCTATTCTGTGGGGGAAAAAACAAATATTAGATAAAGTAACTATAGCAATGTTAGGGGTAATTTAAAAAAATCTAATATAATTAAATTACTAATTTAAATTAAAACTATGCCTTATTTATGGGTAATTATGTCTTTAGTTAGGGTAACTGTACCTTAGTTAGGGTAACTATACATTAGTTAGGGTAACTATACCTTAGTTAGGGTAACTATACCTTAGTTAGGGTAACTATACCTTAGTTAGGGTAACTATACATTAGTTAGGGTAACTATACCTTAGTTAGGGTAACTATACATTAGTTAGGGTAACTATACCTTAGTTAGGGTAACTATACCTTAGTTAGGGTAACTATACCTTAGTTAGGGTAATTAGAGACATCAGTAGAATGTGTCCGATGATCACAAACATAACGTAAAAACTGGTCTCCATTTCATCCTGTAAAAATATGTAACGATTAAAAAAATATTTAAAATAAGTTTGCAAATTTTGCAAGAAAATTATTCCTATAACTTCAGCGCGTTGGGTCCGATAAATAAAAACTTGTGGTACAATGACAAATGACTAAGTAGATACATTCTGAATGGATATGATTTAATGCAGGGTTCAAACCTATGTAACAAAAAAATATTCCCAGGATATTCAGGGGAAATTACCTGGTGTTATTCCCCCTCGATATCTTCATCGTTATGGGATATCCCCAAATGATATCGACGGAATAATAATGGGATTCAAATATATTATCCCTGAAATATTCCCTCGATATCGTTAGAGGATCAATAAATTTTCACTAATCCCTAGAATATTCCATCGATATAATTTTATGATAACGGATAATGAGGGAGTATATAGATATCGAGGGAATATTCCGAGAATATCTCAATGTTACCTGGGCAGGTAAATTGGGATTATTTTGTAATCCAAATATTATAATTAAGAAAAAAATACAGATAATTTTAAAACCATATCCTAACAGATAGTATTATAATATTCAGAAATTCTTTGTCAAGCATGAGAGAATAATAGTGACCGGAAATTTCGGTTTCGGAATGAAAAATACTCAGCCAACTAACTCGAGAACGCCTGGTTAAGGTTCAATTATGAGCGGTATATATCAAATTGGATGAATTTGATTTATTTTCAATACAGATAGGTAAAATATAGGTTGGTTTTTAATTATTATTAGTAATTAAAATCGCTTAAGAATGCAATTGAATTTTTTTTAAATCTATTTTCTCAAAAACTCTAAATTAGATTGTTTTAATATTAAACGTTTGTTTATTTAAACAATAGTTTAATCAACCTAATTACAACAGGGACATTATTTTCGTATATGATCTTTAAAATTTAAGTGTTCATATAGTCTTATATACTTTATGTATATTAGATTTATTAGCATAGTATGTCTCAATTATTAAGTTTTGAAGCCCAAAGTTTGTGATTGAGTTCTGCTATTATTTTAATGTCCTGAAATTAAATTATTGTCTAAAAATATTTGTAACAGCAGTCTTCATTGACTAAAAACAGTTGAAAACGTTTTATTACTGAGTTTTATAATTTAAAATCAACATAGTTCAAAATCATTTTACTGACTAAATTTTTTTCAGTATCTATTCTATATATTTTTAAACACACAATGCATGAGTGATGCTTTTAATAGGCATTAACCCATTTTATGGACTACATTAAATCAGTAATTTTACATCTAACTGATAAGTTTTTATTAATACCTCAGACAAAAATTTCCGTGACCGAATTTTCCGCTCAAATCTCATGTTAAATAAATGTCAAAATTACTAATGTTACGTATCATTTTGTAACAATTAATGGGGTTATCCGCTTTCAATAAATACTCTACACATTTTAGTGTTCATAATTCCAATTTTTTCTATTATTGTTCTATAATAACATCATTATAAAATGAGACCGAATTTTCCGAGATAAAGTTTTCTGAGACCAAATTTTCCGAGACCGAATTTTCCTAGAACCGAGAATAAGCGCGACGGATAACCTCTAGTTTACATATTATATTAAAAACACTGGCTACGTTCTGACGATAGTTTATCGAGTCGTTTCAAATTTGATGCCGATCTAAAGTTGAAATGAAATAGTCACAGCCTACGAAAGAATCGAAAGCGAATCAAAAATTTTCTGGTGGGACTGAAAAAGTCTTTGCAGACCACAATCAGTCGATCTCAAAACTGAACAAAACACGTTATGTTAGCTACAGAACCAACAGTAGAGCAATCTTCATTGTGTTTCATCATTTTCGTGTCTTTTCTTTATACTGACGAAAAATAAAAACAAATAATACACCAAAATGTTCAGGAAGAGTGGATTTTTAATGATTAATAACAAGAAATATATGTTATAGAAGGTGCTGGAAGTGGCCACCATTTTGCTGCACACAGAGATTAACCCGCTTCAAAACATTAAGTGCTACACTCTGAAGGACATTCTCGCGATGTTCTTCTGAAAATCTCTTCACAACATTGATAAGTTCGTCCACTGTAGTTGGTTTTGCAGAATACACTTCTTTTTGAGCTAAGGCACAACAATAAAAATCCAAAGGATTTAAATCTGGAGAATGCGCTGGCCACGCAATCTGTGTCTCACGGCTGATGACTCTGCTTCGAAGTTTGGAGGCGCAAGATAGTGAATGGAGACTGCTACCATAAGTTGATGCAAGAAAATACTTGGCCAACCTTTCTTTCATGAGCTACAAGACAATGTTTATGGTAAATGCAGGACGGTGCTCCTGCTCATTGCACCTCTGCCGCCAAAGAATTCCTGTTGAACAAGTTTGGAGGCAGAGTCATCAGCCGTGGGACACAGATTGCGTGGCCAGCGCATTCTCCAGATTTGAATCCTTTAGATTTATATTATTGGGCCATAGCTCAAAAAGAAGTGTATTCTGCAAAACCAACTACAGTGGACGAACTTATCAATGTTGTGAAGAGATTTTCAGAAGAACATCGCGAGATTGTCCTTCAGAGTGTAGAACTTAATGTTTTGAAGCGGACGAATCTCTGTGTGCGGCAAAATGAAGGTCACTTCCATCACCTTCTATAATATGTATTTCTTGTTATTAATCATTAATAATCCACTCTTCCTGAACATTTTGGTGTATTATTTTTTTTTCGTCAGTGTAACTATGAATAAAAGCCACTGAAAAGACACAAAAATGTTGAAACACACTGAATGAAGATTTTGGGTTGAAGTCTTACTTTAGGAAGGTGGCCGGAAATTTCGGTCTCGGAATATTCGGTCTTGAAATTTCTGTCTCGGAAATTTCTGTCTCAGAATTAAAAATGACCGTTATGTAGTTTGCTGTATCCGCTAGTTTGTTGTACTACACACTTCATGATTGTTTAATAACATGGCAGGGGGTTTTCGGACGATGGCACGCCCACCGATACATCTAATTCATAAGTTGTATTTATTCCTGAGACCGAATCTTCCAAGATCGAAATTTCATACAACTCTTTAGGAGACCCCGAAACTTGTCACTGTTCGATCAAGAGACATCATGGTTGAAAGATAACCAAAGCATCGCAAGAACAAAGGATGACATCTTCGCATTTGTGTCGATGAAAGAAGTTCAAATTTTCGAGACTGCAAATCGCCAGAACATGCAAGTTATTGCCTTTGATATTTCAGAAATTGTATTGATGCAGAGTAAAATTCCTGTCATTGTGATGATCTTTAATGCTATGGCAATTGATGAAGTTGATTCATCAAAGCTGGACTTAAAATCATTATAGCGGAGTTTTTGAAGATTCTAAATACTGTTTTGGTGCCATGTATCCGTGAGAACTACAAAGTTAGTTACGTATGTCATGTCTGTTCAATACTCTGCGCCAACATATGGAGCAAAACAAGTAAAGACTTTCTGACGGAGAATCTTCCCTTGTTTGTCCAGAAGGACATTTGACCTAGTAGCTCTCCAGATATGAAATTTTCGACTATTGGCTATTTTGATTGATTGAAGGACAGTCTAACGTTAATCCTCATCCTGATTCTCACTCTTTGAAGACATCCATTCGAAGACCATTCCTGAATCTTTTTACCGATGAAATATAGAGGAATTATTAACAGTTTCGCTAGAGGATCTACAAAATTATCCGAGCGAATTGTGATCTGCGAATATAAATGCAATATTTTACCTGTGGTAATGGGTAAGGGGGTCTGACCAGAAGCAAAGAGAGGCAGGCTGCCTCCAATCTGTCTCCATACCCAGCGCCAGGGCTACCAATTGTTGACCCTACTCCAAGGATATATCTAGGGATGATAAAATATGATTAGAGTAGATTTAATATGAACTGTCGACTTAGTTTATATTTGTTAATAAATGTATAACCGTATCATTTTAACGTATGTATCTCTTAAAATAGCTCGATATTTACACTTCCTCTAGTTTTTAGTTATTTGTATTAATTACTACCACAGTCACTCTGTGTCATTTTAACTCACTTCAAGATCTACAGTCTATTTCATTACCTATATTAATATTAGAATGTTACTCACAGTATTATAATTGCAACACTAAACCATATTATTGTGAAGGTGGGCTGCTTGGACACGTCAATTTTATTGTCACTCTTTGTGATCTGGAATGAAATCATAATTCATAATTATAATCACCTTCATTTTAATCAATGATGTCTGCTGCATTACTTAAAATACATTATTATTAAAGACTTTCCTTTACATCAAATGGTTTGCTTTATTTTTTACAAAAACTATTTATTTTCTAATCATGAAACATTCGTAACATTTAAAGAAAAGTTATAAATATGTGAACAATGATAACTATTTTTTTTATTCAGCATTAATAGCAACACATCTTTCTAGGACAATCCCCTCAACTGATGAGTGCTTACATTAAGTAGTTTCTTAGAGGTGTACTGCAGGGTCCACTCATAGGATGCATTCAGCCTCTTGGCCCAAATCTTAACCACGTGGTAGTACAGAAGCATACCAAATGCGGCAAAGACAACCAAGAAAGGACGGATTTGACCTCCAGCCCTGGATCCACCACCTGGAAAAGGAATTGTGTCAGTAAAATGAGAGTAAAATTTTGTTAGTTCATCATGAAACCATGCGCACCTAGCAATTTCAAGAAGTCCACATAGATAAAGGTTTTATCACGGAGATAAATAAAACTAAACCAAGTTGATCTTTATCTTATCTGAAAATTAGTTATTTTATAAGGCTTGATTTTTATATTCAATTTAGATTAGTTAATTGGATGTCTTATAGTGCTGTTTAGCTATAATCGAAACCATGACACTCACCAATGGAGGTGATCATACAGAATGAGTGTAAGAATGCGGAGGGGTAGTCCCAACTCACTCCCTTAGGTACTGGATTGTTCATGCTGAGTAGAGATTGGGCAGTTTCAGGGGTTACCTGGTGAAACAATTGCATTATTAGCTAAAGAGAAGTAGAATGAATTATATACCCCTTCTAAGTGACATTGTGACTGGTAATTTGGCTCCCGGTAAATTGACCCCCCGTAATTTGACCACTGGTAATGTGACCTCCGGCAAAATTAACCCCGGTAATTTTACCCCTGGCAAAATTGACCCCAGTAATTTGGGGGTCAAATTACCGAGGGTTAAATTACAGGGGATCAAATTAACGAAGATCGAATTATCTGGGGTCAAATTAAAGAGGGTCAAACTACCGGAGATCAAATTACCGGGAGTCAAATTACCGGAGATCAAATTATCGGAGTTCAAATTATCGGAGGTCAAATTACCGGAGATCAAATTACCGGGGGTCAAATTACCGGGAGATCAAATTACCGCAAGTTAAATTGCCGGAAGTCAAATTACCGCAAGTTTAATTGCCAGGAGTCAAATTACCGGAAGTTAAATTGCCGCAGGTCAAATTACCTAGCACCAAGTGACATATATTAAATTACTAATTGAGACTTCCAAAAGCAAAAGTTTCCAATTAAGGTAGTTGGAAACTGAGTGCAATTTCATAGATTCCATATGTTTCTAGTTAATTTGTATTTTGTTGCTTTGAAAAGAAATACAAAATGTGTTCGTTAACGAATTTCTGATTATCTGTTGGTCAGTTTTCAACTTACTTGGTAGCCCAGAGTATAAAGATCAGCTAGGTAGTCATTTCGCACGAGTATCGAATGTAAATCTTCTTTCCACCTTCTCCTGATGTCATCACTAACAGATTCCAAATCAGAGTCACTTGGAATCTTCTGCTTCTGAAATTCTACATTCTGAAAAAAAGATCGGGTCATAACAAGATTTCAGATCTGTTCAAAGATCTTTATTGTTTCGAATTTTAGATTGAGAATCTTACAGAGAAAGCTCGAACATATGCCTCCATATCGTTGGAGTGCCTTATGATGTCTAGGACAGCATCTTTGCTCCTCACCAGCACCGCCTCCAAGGAACTGTCTAGCACCATCTCTGTGACCACCTCTCGGACCTTGGCCCTTCCTAAAGAATCTGCAGGCAACGGAACATCATTCTGTTACACCAAGGAGTTTCACTTCTATCCCATAAGTTTTGTCATTAAAACGTGACACTTAGGTGCATAAACTATAATTTTTATATACTTATGTGGTTCAAGAGCTTTAAAATGTTTCATTGTGATGCACTTTAGTGTCTCAAAATATCTCTCGTTAAAATAATAGAAGTAATTTCTGCAGACTAATTCCGAATGCATCGCACTGAAATTTTTAAAGCTCATGAATATATAAAAATTATAGTTGATGTAGTCAAGTATTATGTTTTTGAAATAGAAAGCATAAATGAATAAATTTTTGATCTTTTACATAATCTATATTATATATTCTATATAAATATTATTGACAGTATAAGAATATATCTCAGTGGGGATGTTATCTCTGAATTTTCTTGATAGAGTTATAATTTGAAATAACTTTTCAAAATTTGAAGACAAAATGTTCTCAAAATTGTAAATAAACTTTATAAATTATCTCTAACATCAAAAAGACATACTTCAGTGTAAATCTCTTTTCGTTCCATTGGATAAAGTAGGTCGGCTGAATGGAATAGCAATAAATCTTGTAATTACTGGAATTAAGGACTATTTAAATTAGAAGCACTTAATAAAGGACTGAATCCCTTATACACTATACCTAGCAATGGTACAGAGAAACTATAATGTTTGATGCACTTGACCTTTATGACCATTATGGTCTCTAATTATATAATGCTTATTTAAATCGACTGATGTTTGAACGACCCATTCATAATGATACTAATACATGTTTTAATTTAGTTCATAGAATTTATTAGCAAGGCTTCATTTCATATTATTATTCCCAATCATTGTATTTATTTTTACTTTCCAATAGTAGTATTTACAGCTAAAAACGCAATGGTGAACATCAAAAGTAAATATATTTCTTAAACTATCTCAAAAGTTATTGTTATTTCGACATTATCTCATGAAAACCAGAAACTATACTGGGTAGATGATGCCATGATCTCATTAGTATTAATATTTATGTACTGAATGGAATGACATTGTTCCTTACTATTCTAAATGAATGGTACCTGGATTAGCAGTTGGATGATCGGTGTCTCTTTGTTCCCCGGACACAATATCCCAATGCCAGGCACCAACTCGACCCTCCGAGTTCTGGGGAGAGTTACAGATCACAGTTAGGGTTAGTGATATGATTGAACAGCATGTTAGACACTCTATTGTAAAGTACTCTGTATGTTTATATCGTACAGACATTCTGAAACACGAATCAACTCTAAAATCATAAAGAAAGGAGTAGTTGTGAAGTTTGTTATAGGGTCAACTCAGTTTTAAGAAAACTTTTTATTTGTTGTTCGACTGTTCTGAAATTTGTACATTGTATCCATTTTTGGGAAATAAGCACATGTTGTATGAGTTCATTTTTTCGATTTTGGCCTTAGTTTTTGATTAAATGGAGATTTTATATTAAAATGTTCCTGTAAAATTTCAAAGTATAGATCTCTATTAGAAAAAAAAAAACTATGAAAATTTTAGAATCCCCGTAACATTTCTAACAAAACTATAGACCAAGATGACTAATTATGAATTTAATAAAAACTGAATTTTCGGATTAGATTTGTGATGAAACACAAGAAATTGTAAAACTGAAGCATCTCTCTATAGCCTTGTTCGAAATCTGTTGAGGATTCCAAAACTGTCTTTTTTTGTACCGTAAAAACTCATTGAATTTTATTCATTTTTAGATGGAAAATTCTCATTTTACTGGAGAGCCAAAAACGTAACTACGTAAAGACCCATTTCAATAAAAAAGTGATAAGTTTCACCAAATTTGATTAGTTGACCCCCTAAATAAATTGTTATGCTACAAGCATTCAATTAATTAAATAGTTATTGGAATAGAATATATATGTATATTATAGATATAAAAGAAGACATATTATGATTGGAATAAGAAGCAATTGCACGGTATTTAGAGTTGCAACAAAGATCACTCATATGAGGCAACTCTAAATCTAATCAATTTTTGTCCTTTCTTGAGATGAGGTTTATAAAATAGCAGAAAATGTGAGAATGACAGGAGGTAAATTCTCACACCGAATGTGACTGACAGAAGAAATTATAAAACTCTAGACATTCAAAAGGCGACATTAATATCAAAGTCAATTGTCACTTAAAGGGTAAATTGAATAGTGAAAAAAATGAACGAACGATGGAAAAGATAAAATAACTCAATTTGACATTTGAAAATAGTACCAAACAAAGAGACACTGAGGTGTGTTCTACAGGGGCATCTATAATGACATTTCTATTAATAATATCATGCGGCGTTAAATCAATGGAAACCGAGACATTTTTAGGTAAATTAAACAAAAGTTATACTAGATAATAACACCACTTCGTTATTATCAAAATGTTACGTACCTAAGTATTATTCTTTTAAATATAGTCAATATTGATATTACAATTATTGTTGGAAAATACAATTGGATAATCACATAAAAGGAGTTGAATGCCTACCATTTATTCATAATGTTGAGTTATAATGTCGACATATCTTGTAATATTTAACTTTGACCCAGTGGCTATAGTGCAGCAATTAAATATAATAAGAAGCCTAAGAACCTCTTGTCATGCAGTTTAAATGGTACTTAATGGTACTTGATGGTATTTAATGGTATTCAATGGTACTTAATGGTACTTAATGGTGTTCAATGACATACTTAATGGTACTTAATGACTGTCAATGGTACTTAATGACTGTCAATGGTACTTAATGACTGTCAATGGTATATAATGACTGAGAATGGTATTTAATGACTGAGAATGGTACTTAATCCCCCTCTGCAAGACGTCTGATCCCACGTCTTATCCCCCTCTGACAGAGGGGGGCATCCACCTGTCCCACGTCTTACCCCACTCCGTTTTCAAGACGTGGGACCCACGTGGGACAGAGTGTGGATGTCCCTCGCTATAGAGGGATTCAAGACGTGGGACCCACGTGGGACAGAGTGCGGATGTCCCTCGCTATAGAGGGAAGAGGGAAATAAGACGTGGGACCCACGTGGGACAGAGTGAGTATTCAAGACGTGGGACAGAGTGGGAATATCTCCCTCTGCAAGACGTGGGACAGAGTGTGGATGTCCCCCTCTGCAAGACGTGGGACAGAGTGCGGATGTCCCCCTCTGCAAGACGTGGGATAGAGTGCGGATGTCCCCCTCTGCAAGACGTGGGACAGAGTGCGGATGTCCCCCTCTGCAAGACGTGGGACAGAGTGCGGATGTCCCCCTCTGCAAGACGTGGGACAGAGTGTGGATGTCCCCCTCTGCAAGACGTGGGACAGAGTCTGGATGTCCCTCGCTATAGAGGGATTCAAGACGTGGGACCCACGTGGGACAGAGTGCGGATGTCCCTCGCTATAGAGGGAAGAGGGAAATAAAACGTGGGACCCACGTGGGACAGAGTGAGTATTCAAGACGTGGGACAGAGTGGGAATATCTCCCTCTGCAAGACGTGGGACAGAGTGTGGATGTCCCCCTCTGCAAGACGTGAGACAGAGTGCGGATGTCCCCCTCTGCAAGACGTGGGACAGAGTGCGGATGTCCCCCTCTGCAAGACGTGGGACAGAGTGCGGATGTCCCCCTCTGCAAGACGTGGGACAGAGTGCGGATGTCCCCCTCTGCAAGACGTGGGACAGAGTGTGGATGTCCCCCTCTGCAAGGGGGACATATCTCTCTTTTGGCTCAAACTACTTCGGTTAATTGGGGTATATAAATATGTATAAGAAATAAAAAAGATCATACTAATAATTATTGCAATTTCTAACCATATTGCATATAGTGTATATGTACATTTGGCTGTATATCATTTATTTTAATATTACATATTGTTATAAACAAATTAAATGGGAAGAAATGGAGAAAGAATTGTAGTGGTCATCTCGGAAATCGAACTCAGGACTCTAGTGTGATGTACTATTGAAGCCAAGTAGTATTGAAATGATCTTTATGCAACTTGATAACTTGCGTGCTTCTTAAAATTATTTTAAATAAATATAATTTATTATTCTACATTATGGTATCTTTAATTTTTTAATGTAAATGATAAGAATGTGTATAAAGTTATTTATTAATATTTGTATTGATAAGGTTAATTAATGTTATTAACTACCTAATTACCTATAACTGTTAAATAATATTACCTATAGTTACCTTCTGGTGGTATCACTACCTTATACCTATCTAGTTACTTACTAGAGTTTATTTATAACTACCTAGTAACCTACAAGTGATAACCACCAATCTGTACCTACTGGTGGTTATCACTACTTTCCTATTACGTAGTATTTATCAGTACCTCCTTAGTTACCTACATTACTGTTTGTCAATACCTACCTAGTTACCTACTGGTGTTTATCAATGCCTACAATTAGTTGCCTTCATCTGCTTATCAATACCTAATTAGTTACCTTCTTGTGTTTAACATTGCCTACCTAGTGGCCTACAACTGTATATAAAAACCAATCTAGGTCCTAGTTACCTACTAGTATTCATCAATACCTACCTAGTTACCTACAACTGTTTGTCAATCCCTACCTAGTTATCTACTAGTGTTTATCAATACTTATCTAGTTACCTATAACTGTTGGACAATACCTACCTAGATACCTACCAGTACCAATACCTACCTACCTAGTATACCTACTAGGTAGTGTTCATCAATCCGTACCTACTTACCTACTACCTAGTATTATTCATCAATGCCTACCTAGATAGTAGATACCTACATCTGTTTATGAATACCTACCTAGTTATGATACGTAAATAAAGCTTGAGATAGATATACCTTTTTGGTATAACTTTTTCCCGCGTAAAACAGACGAGGGACAGAGAGGGACATCCCGCGTGGGACAGACGTGGGACAGAGAGGGATATCCCGCGTGGGACAGAGAGGGACATCCCACGTGGGACAGACGTGGGACAGAGAGGGACATCCCGCGTGGGACAGAGAGGGACATCCCGCGTGGGACAGACGTGGGACAGAGAGGGACATCCCGCGTACTTTTTCCCGCGTAAAACAGACGAGGGACAGAGAGGGACATCCCGCGTGGGACAGACGTGGGACAGAGAGGGACATCCCGCGTAGGACAGAGAGGGACATCCCACGTGGGACAGACGTGGGACAGAGAGGGATATCCCGCGTGGGACAGAGAGGGACATCCCACGTGGGACAGAGAGGGACATCCCGCGTGGGACAGAGAGGGACATCCAGCGTGGGACAGAGAGGGACATCCCCCGTGGGACAGACGTGGGACAGAGAGGGACATCCCACGTGGGACAGAGAGGGACATCTCGCGTGGGAAAGACGTGGGATGTGAGTGGGATTTAAGACTTGGGACATACGAGGGACATCCCGCTTGTGTAAGACGTGGGACGTGAGTGGGATTTCAGACGTTGGAAAGACGTGGGATTTCAGACGTCTGCAGACGTCTGAAATCCCCCGTCCCTCTCTGTCCCTCGCTAGCGAGGGATGTCCCCCTCTGTCCCACGCGGGACAGAGAGGATATGGTTAGCTGGGGTATTATCCTGTAATATAGTATCATTCTATAATAGAGTATTATCTTAT
>CANNZV010003728.1:0-55713 GCA_947561585.1 Caprella mutica
CTAATATCATTAAATCACAGTCTAACATCACTAAATCATAGTCTAAATATCACAAAATCATTGGCTAAATATCACTAAATCACAATCTAAATATCACTAAATCTAAGTCTAAATATAACTAAATCGCAGTCTAACATATCTAAATCAAAGTCTAACATCACTAAATCACAGTTTAAATATCACTAAATCTTAGTCTAACATCACTAAATCACAGTCTAACATCACTAAATCAAAGTCTAAATATCACTAAATCACAGTCTAAATATTATTAAATCACAGTCTAACTTCACTATATCACAGTCTAGAATCACTAAATCACGGGTCTAGGAAAATTGATCGAAAGCAATTGACCGAAAGCAATTGATCGAAAGCAATTGATCGAATGGAAAATTAATCTAATGGAAAATTGATCGAAAGGAAAATTGGTCGAAAGGAAAATTGGTCGAAAGGAAAATTGGTCGAAAGGAAAATTGGTCGAATGGAAAATTGATCGGAAGGAAAACTGATCGCACAACAATTGATCGAAAAGAAAATTGATCGAATAGATCAGGGGTGGGCACACATTTTGTTTTTCAGTGCCGGAAAATGGAATCTCAGTGCCAATTTTCTTTTCGTTTTCTAAATTGCTGGGGATAATAAATAATTATATAACGAGGTGGTAGAATTAATTGAAGTACGTACATGTACAACGATAAATATTTTGCACATAAATGTTGGTAGTAGATTTATCATTTGCATTATAAAGAATTACTAAATGATACACAGAGAAAAAAGTTTACTCTTATTTAATGGGTCAACAATTTATGCTTTGAATCAATTTATTACGTGAGTTGGTTTGACTATAATCATGTTTTCATGTGTGTCAAAACAACTATGACGTGGTGTGTCACCAAACATAGTTAATTCAAATCATTTTATGGATTGAATCAACTTACTATGAGAGTTGGAGTTACATTTTGGGAGTTTGAACATATGTTAAAACAACTAGGACATAGTGTGTTGAAGTAACTCACAAAGATTGTCATTTCAATGTATCTGGTGTATGAATTAACTTACTATGAGAGTTGACGTTACTTTTTTAAGTTTAGGTGCGAGTTAAATCAACTATGACATAGTGTGTTATAGTAACCCACAAAGACTGTTAAACCAATGTATTCTGCAGTGTATGAATTAACTTACTATGAGAGTTGGCGCTACTTTTTTGTAAGTTTAGGTAAAAGTTAAAACAACTATGACATAGTGTGATAATGTAACCCACAAAGACAGTTAATCTTATTTATCTGGTGTATAAATTAACTTACTATGAGAGTTAGTGCTACTTTTTTTTAAGTTTAGATGTGAGTTCAATCAAATGAGTAAGTGGCAACTTATGCTTTCCTCAAAACTAATTTATTCGCATAACACTTTTCAGTTCAAATCTTGTTTCAAGTGTGTTACGTGTTGAATGTGAACGCACCTCAATACCATTTTAGTTCGAGTGCAAACAATAGCGTTATATGTATTAAATAGTATTATCGCTGCCGATCGATTATTAATTATTAATTAATTCCATTAATAAATTGATAAATGTCTGCCTAAATATTCTAAAATATTGGTGATTGATAGTTTGGTGGCTTTATATAGGTAGTTATTTGAAGAGCTGATTATCAGTATATAACTTTTATAATAATAAATTTTGATTACTGCCTTCCAGTTTGTAAACTGATATCCAAACTAATTTTCTTAGATTATTATATGTTAACTTATTTAAGCATCATACCTACCTAGCTGTTTTTTTTTTCAGTGTCAATACCTTCTACATAGGGATAGGCAGTTACTGCGCTGTCCTCAAATAGGGTAAGTTCCAAATTATCAGGCGATTTCAAATTTTCGGTCACGTATGAAATATAGTATATAGCTACCTAATAGCTAATTAAAATAAAAGTTAATTTAATATAGTTTTTCTTACGCGACCGAAAATGTGGAGCCGTCCGATATTTCGGAACTTATCCTAGTATCTTAAGTAAAGTGGTCTGATAATCTATATATTTTAAAACTAGTTAGTGTACCTATAGGTAGGGTTACATAGCCAAATTCGGTTCTTTAATTTCTAATTGTGACCCTATTAAGAGAGTCTCAAAATCATTCTGAAATTAGTTTAGCTATTTACTGAATTGTTGAACATCATAATTTAAGCTCAATTTATGATAGGCTCTATTCATTTCACGAGTGCCTTGAAGTCATGATGGTTATTAATGTTTCTGAGATAAGAGACCGCAGTTAGTTAAAGTGCCGCAATTTACCTACTTGACCCTAGTTTTCTATGACTGGAAGAACTCCATCCAGGGAGGTAGTCGGAGGAGAACACCGTCCAGGGATTTAGGAGGGAGAACTCCAACCAGAGGTGAGCCTTTTAATTGATATATTATACTTTCTTGGTATTTAATTAAAGTCTACATTATGAGTGTATAATGAACAAAATTATGAGGATTAGCTAGAAAAATCCATTTCATTTATTAGAGCTAAATTTATACTGCATCTGAAGATTTATAATTAGATTAAGGCTCGTTTACACGAGGCTAGTTTACACGCTGCTAGCTGGCGAGTTTACAAGCTGGCGAGTGAGATAGTGATGATGACCCATACTCTTTTCAACTAGCCAACATGATGACACGAGGCGAGTTCACTAGAAGCTTGTAAACTCGCCAGCTTGTAGCGAGTAAACTAGCCTCGTGTAAACGAGCCTTTAACATTTTATATTAATAATTTACCTATATGAAAGAATTCTCAGTTAATAATTCTTTTCATTTCTTTATTAATATATGGTTTTCTATATTTTCTGAATCTACTTTCAGATCTTGATGAAGAATTGATGAAGTAGATTAACGTCATCAACTATCGGAGTCCTCTTCAATTCCATTGAATGGTTCAGGAATAATTATGCTCTGTCAAAGTAAGTATTTGAAAATATTAGATGATTTTTAAATATGTATTTGCAATATGATTAGCTCTTACTTTTTCATATGCTTTTAGGGATTCCAGACATGAAAAGATTATCGAAGCTGTCGCTATCTCATCACAAAAGGAAAAAGAGTAGGTGATGTTATTGATAATGTATATGAATGATACTGTGAATTTCTATTCAATATATATTAATGTACGAATCTCATATTTCAGGAATTGGCAACCTACAGTCGTGAAAGAAAGTGACGAGAATTCAAATTGTACTTCTAAATAATAAATCTAAAACTTAAATGTTTATATTTCGTTTTCAATTTGACCTTGGTAATTCTATTAGCATATTTCAATATCAGTGCCTATGAGTAAGATGAATTGCACTAAAATATGGTTTAGAAGATAAAGGCTTTATCATTAATTTATTATTCATTAAGTTATAGTACAATTGCAGCATATCAAAGATTTATCAACTTTTTTAATCTAGCCTGGTTAATTAATTCATCTAGCCTACCTATTTATCACTACGTAAAGTTATTTATGTCATCTAACTACTTATTTATAAACTGACCTGATGAGATTACTTATTCAATCTAATCTATTAATTTACAACTGATAACCATATATCAATTCATCGGATCGAAAACATTTCAAAAAGCAAGGATAGGTCTAGGTGATCAATCTTTTTTTAAATTAAAATAGTATGCATATCACAGAAGCAAAAGTAGAAAATAAATGTGAACATGTTAGATTTGGTCCTAGAAAATAAATAGTCTAATCTAATTGATACCGGGACCTAACTCGAGATTATAATTTAATAGAGTAAATATAGTGACTGAAAAAGTCTTGTAAAAAGTCTGGCTACTGCTAACCAGACCGATATTTCAACCTACACTATAATAGTTGATATACATTTACTTAGTTTACAAGTAGTTGATATAACCAACACGAGAAGATGATATAACCTACACGAGTAGTTGATATAACCAACACGAGTAGTTGATATGACCAACACGAGTTGTTGATATAACCTAACCGAGTAGTTGATATAACCTACTTGAGTAGTTGATATCACCCATACGAGTAGTTAATGTAACCTACACGAGTAGTTGGTATAACCTACACGAGTAGTTGGTATAACCTACACAAGCAGTTGGTATAACCTACACGAGTAGTTGGTATAACCTACACGAGTAGTTGGTATAACACATAGGAGTGATTGGAGAAACATACAAAAGTAGTTGATGTAACCTTGTTCTGTAGTTGTTTTAACCATTACATATAATTGGTTCAACCATCACGAGCAGTTTTGACTATCACAGGTAGTTGTTGTGACCATCGGGAATTAAAAATAATCAACTCACATATGTGTTGTTTTAACCAACGTCAATTTAACTCATATTAAATAGTACCTGCAACTCACCACGTAGGTAGACGCACAGATAAACCATAAAATTTAGTCAAAACATATCAAATATGATTTGATTCAACTAATCCTTTCTCTGTTTGTATATTCACAATAAAAACAAAACAAAAAAAAAAAATAAGTAACTCACAAATTCACATGACAAATAACTATGGCTACCTAGCTTATTAAAAAAGGGAATTAAAAATGATTGCATAAATATTTACCACAGTGTTTGAATGTCCCTAAACAAGCGTATGAAAGATATCAAATTAACTGATCTAAATAAAAAGATAAATAAATTAAACACCGGCGCTATTGTAACAATGAACAAAAAATACCTTATTAACGGAAAAAATTGACTATCAAAGTATCTAGGTCATTACAAATATACTGTTCTTCAATTAATTGACCATCCTCTTCTATATTATCCTCGTAGTTTATAGAGCAGTCGGGCTAAAAATTCTAAATCTTCTTAAGAAAGAAAATAAAGCACTTTTTCCCTGGTGGGCACGAGTGCTACTATGAGTGCCGAAATAGCACTGAGTGCTGCATTTGCCCACCTCTGGAATAGATCATGCAGCTTCATTTTTTTCTTCCATCTGTGAGTGCATTAACCGGTGCTTATAGTGTCACTTTTTGTTACATTCCTTGCTAAGTGACTGCACTCACAGAGTAGCTTTTCCAGATCCATGAGCATTGTCACCGACGGTGTTAAGTGACTTTGTTCATGAATCCACTTTCCTCTCTGACTGCTCCATCCCATCTCTTATATAAACAGACGTTAAAACAACTAAATTAATTAATTATTTAACTTTCAATTCACAAGTTATCTAGAACTATCTAAATTCTAGAACTAAGAAAACTTAAAGTTCTTTAAGTTTTAATATATTTCAAAGCATATAATTCTCTGTTATTGATAAGCAGTTGATTGAAGAAATGTTATACATAAATTATTATCATATTTTATCATTAAAATTAAAATTATTATATATAAATCATGGTAACAAGATCTACTAGCTATAATATATTGCAAGTAAGTTTCTCTGGTAATCCATGGTTTTAGTTATCATTGTTAATTAGTGTAAATAGATCCAATATCATTTTATTCGATCAATTTTCCATTCGACCAATTTTCCTTTCGACCAATTTTCCTTTCGATCAATTTTCCATTCGACCAATTTTCCATTCGACCAATTTCCTTTCGAACAATTTTCCTTTCGATCAATTTTCCCTTCGATCAATTTTCCATTCGACCAATTTTCCATTCGACCAATTTTCCTTTCGATCAATTTTCCATTCGACCAATTTTCCATTCGATAAATTTTCCATTCGACCAATTTTCCATTCGATCAATATCTTTCGATAAATTGCTTTCGATCAATTTTCCGGATACCCTAAATCACAAACTAAACATCACTAAATCACAGTCTAAACATCACTAAATCACAAACTAAACATCAGTAAATCACAGTCTAATATCACTAAATCACAGTCAAACATCACTTAATCATAGTTTAAACATCATTAAATCACAGTCTGAACATCACTAAATCAAAGTCTAACATCACCAAATCGTAGTATAACAACACTTAATCACAGTCTATCATCACTAAATCACAGTCTAACATCATTAAATCACAGTCTAACATCACTAAATCTTAGTCTAACTTCACTAAATCACAGTTTAACATCACTAAATCACAGTCTAACATCACTAAATCACAGTCTATAACATAACTAAATCACAGTCTAACATCGCTAAATCACAAACCAAACATCACTAAATCACAAACCAAACATCACTAAATCACAAACCAAACATCACTAAATCACAAACTAAATATCATTAAATCACAGTCTAAACATCACTAAATCACAAACTGAACATCACTAAATCACAGTCTAAACATCACTAAATCATTAAATCACAGTCTAACATCACTAAATCAAAGTTTAAACATCATTAAATCACAGTCTAACATCACTAAATCATAGTGTAAACATCATTAAATCACAGTCTAACATCACTAAATCACAGTTTATACATCACTAAATCACAGTCTAAACATCACTAAATCACAGTCTAAACATCACTAAATCACAGTCTAAACATCACTAAATCGCAGTCTAAACATCACTAAATCACAGTCTAAACATCACTAAATCACAGTGTAAACATCACTAAATCACAGTCTAAACATCACTAAATCACAGTCTAAACATCACTAAATCACAGTCTAAACATCACTAAATCACAGTCTAAACATCACTAAATCACAGTGTAAACATCACTAAATCACAGTCTAAACATCACTAAATCACAGTCTAAACATCACTAAATCACAGTCTAAACATCACTAAATCACAGTGTAAACATCACTAAATCACAGTCTAAACATCACTAAATCACAGTGTAAACATCACTAAATCACAGTCTAAACATCACTAAATCACAGTCTAAACATCACTAAATCACAGTCTAAACATCACTAAATCACAGTCTAAACATCACTAAATCACAGTCTAAACATCACTAAATCACAGTCTAAACATCACTAAATCACAGTCTAAACATCACTAAATCACAGTCTAAACATCACTAAATCACAGTCTAAACATCACTAAATCACAGTCTAAACATCACTAAATCACAGTCTAAACATCACTAAATCACAGTCTAAACATCACTAAATCACAGTCTAAACATCACTAAATCACAGTCTAAACATCACTAAATCACAGTCTAAACATCACTAAATCACAGTGTAAACATCACTAAATCACAGTCTAAACATCACTAAATCACAGTGTGTTTAATTGCAGAATTACCGTAGCGATTCATTCGGTAAAATGGGCTTAACGAGTTTGCAAACAACTTATAATTCACTTCGAAGTCTGCAATGTAAATTTGCAAAGCGAATTTTGTTGTTTGTGAACTTCAGAGGCAAATTCTGTAAAGAAGGAGAAGGTATGATTAAAGAGTGTGAAGTTTAGTGGTGTTTACATTGCAAGTTTCCTCTCTTATGTAAACTGCATGCGTGTAATTCACATGTAATTTAGTTTGACTAACACTGTGAAAGTCGATTGGAATTAAAGTTTCAAATTACTAATGTGAATACCATTGTGATAGCTTTTGAAGCTAAAATTAACTGCTAGTTAAAATACTTCATGAATTAGAATTAAATACTGATTATTATTTCACTTCATTATTCTAGTATAGATTCAATTCCTTCAACTATACAGGGTGTCCCAAAAAAACGGAACCCAAATTTCATTGGCTGTAATTCAAAAACTATAAAACTTACAAAAAATTGGAAAATCAACATTTTTTCTATATCTGTACACAATTTTAGATGAATCGATTTAACCGTTTTCTTTAAGCTGTATTTTTTGTGACCGATACCAAAAACTGGTTTGCGCACTCTTGTTTAACTTCGAATTTTAGGATATTAAAACAATGGTGTTGATAACTTTCAATAGTTTAGTAACATTGTTTAATAATAAAACGTTATTATAACAATAAAAAGAGTTTATTAAAATGTCACTGAAATAAATATCAAACTATTCCTCCTCTTAATCGTTTCAAACGATTGGGTGAATCGTTGCGATGATTCAAGGCGATAATGCCTTTTATCGAATAGCTCAATAGTTTTCCCTTACAGCAATAGTTCTTTGCTCAAGAGCACCGTCCTGAACCCACCAGGTTCAATTAACTTCTGTTTCTATGTGTTTTTCGAAGTCTTAGAACGATCCTGTAATATAATGGATCAAGGTATTCAACTCTATTTAAGCTTTTTTTTTATATAAGGACCGACTACACGGCCATTGTCACTAAGTCACATCCGCACATATAATTTATCTCGTGTTATTCCTACGTCAAAGTAGGATGTTGGTCATAACGAACGTTATGATTAATTATTTTGCCATCCAAATGAAAAGTGGTCTCATCGCCAATCGTAATATCGTCCACAAACCGGACATTTTTTTGCAAATAACATTTAGTAAAATTCAGCAGCAAAAGAAGATCTGTATCGAGGTGTTACTTTCGCTCGTGCATATTGTAAGGATGTCACTTTAAATCCCATCTTACAATTTTTTTGAATGTACATTTAGTAACATATAACCATTTTTCACAGCAGTGATTTGTAAATTTTCTGTAAGTGCTACTTTAACAATTCGAACAATGAAATAAGTATTTTATTGAAAATGCACAAACAGGTTTTTAGTTTCGGTCACTAAAAATACTGTTTAAAGAAAATGGTTGATTTGATTCATCTGAAATTTTCTGAAAAATGTGATTTACTAATTTTTTGTAAGTTTATTAGGTTTTGAATTACAGCCATCGGAATTTGGGTATAGGTTTTTTTGGGACACCCTGTAACAAATAATTTTTCATCAGCATCTTCATAGTGCTATAGTTTTTGTATGATGAATTTTTCAGCAAAATAAAAAATGATATTAAGGGACCATCGTATATGGATTTCTGATTTTTTTTATTATTATTTGAGTTATGCTTATGAAACTTCGTACGTATTTATAAAATTGAATTCTAAGACTTTTTTGTTCATGACACTTATTCGATTGGACGCATCGAAAATGAGTTATTCGAAATTCGAACGAATTTCGAACCGTTTTTTAAAAGTATAGAACTCTGACAATTTTGAAGATATAGCTTTGGAGTGTCTTGCATTTGAATCGCAATTTGATTCTCTACAAAATGCTCGACGCTGATTTTTGAATTTCTCATAAGTTTTCTCAGAAAACTATTTTTTTCCAAAAAAAACATTGAAAAAAAATATTTAGAAAAAAAATTGAAATTCAAAAATCGGCTTCCAGCATTTTATAGAGAATCGAATTGCGATTCGAATGCAAATAACTCCAAAGCAGTAGCTCTAAAATTAGCTTCCATTCGAAAAAATGTCAGGAACAAAAATGTCTTAGAATTCAATTTTATATATACGTACAAAGTTCATAAAATTTTTTGTATACGAAATTTTCCATGAAGATTTTTGACACTATTAACTATCTATAACTGAAATAAAAAAAATATCGATAAATTTTCGTATTTTTCCATGTACGGTCCCCTTAAAAGATATTAGCTTATATAACTGAAAATAATACGGAACAAGTAAAGAAAACGGACCAGAGTCCACTTTCTTTACTTGGTTATATTCTGGTCCGTTATCTTTACTTGCTCCAATAATTCTTCTGCAAAATATCTTTTCCAAAGTATTGAATTAAAAAATCAAGATCCTATAGGCTATAAGTTTATAATACCCTATAATAGAATCATTATTGATAAATTAATTCATACCGTAGTAATTAGAATTGAGGTTATTTGCATATAATTTTCTTAGTATATTTACGTTGAGTCTCAGCCCTAATTTAAAATCTCTCTAAGCAGCTTACGAGGAAGAATCTCCTGAATTTAAAAATGAGATTTGAGACCTGTACTTAATTTGTTCCTTTTTAACAGAATAATTAATATATTCAACATAACTCCATATTTCAGTCAAGCATAATTACCTCGTGAATTAAATATATTTACTAATTAACAGATACGATAATTCTAATTCCAATTGCATGAATACAATCAAACAACAAAAATAGTTCATCATTTACATTTATTATCTTTAAGCTTTTGATAATTTAATTGAATATTGCCTATTTATCCTCTATCTTTCACTTAATGAAAACAATAGAAATATAATCAAATTAATCCTTTCAATCAATTCCCGATTGAATTATAAGCTGAAGAATAAATTGAAATGAAACTTTAGGTTTCTCATCGCCGTGACTCCTATAACTCTCTCGTAAAGTCAAATATTAGTTCTGATATTTTATGGATGATTGGGGAACTTTGAACGGAAAACAATTGAATTATTGATGTGGAAAACTCTAACAGAACGCTAGCTCTTTTCATTATTTTTTGATGGGAAATCAAATACTAAGTTTTTAAATTTCATACAAATAATAAATTATTTGGAGGCTGTGAGGTCTCTTCCGTAAAGTAATCAATGATATTCAATATGAATTATTCACTGTTTTGATATTTGGTCACTGTATAATAGTGTATACGCTGTAACTTGGTCACTGTATAATAGTGTATATGCTGTAACTTGGTCACTGTATAATAGTGTATACGCTGTAACTTGGTCACTGTATAATAGTGTATATGCTGTAACTTGGTCACTGTATAATAGTGTATATGCTGTAACTTGGTCACTGTATAATAGTCTATATGCTGTAACTTGGTCACTGTATATGTTGTCACATTGTCACTGTATATTTTGAAGACAAGCAGTTATAACAAGAGTTGCATTTATTTATCGATACCTATATATATTAGATGAGTTATATCGATCATTGCATCATAGAAATATTTCCTTATTTATAGGGTTGGTTATTGAGAAACTCTTATTCTAGTCAATCTATATACTCCACACTGCTTCCCACCTCGAAAATATTCTAATAGCTCTCCTTTTCTAGCGAGTTTGCCTTACACTTTGTACAATGTAGTGCTGAGACTGAAGGTAAACACTTAGGGTAAACACTTATGGTAAACAGTAAACACTTACGATGAACACTTACGAGTCCCCTAAGAGTGAACCCCAAAGTATGACATGCTGTTTACTCTGAGTGTGAAGAGTGAGAGTGTCACTCTCCTAATATGAATTCATTGCCCTGAAGTGTGTTGGTATTTATGGTGAGAAAATCTACTTACTTTTCGTTATCTTTAAGAACTTTAATAATGTAAAGGAATGGAAATCTTCTAAATAGAATAGAATTCAATGTTATCAACGATAAGATCATTCAAAAAGATATCAAAGCTCTTGCCACATAATATGTATATACATAATATCGGATAAAGGATCTATCTCCAATTTAGACCCTTCAGTCACCTTAATTTTCTTAATTACTTTATATTTTCTCTGTCAAAATAAGAAACTTCGTTGAAGTTAGTAAGGTAGAAATATACAAGGCAAATTACATTAAACTCACAAATCACGCATGTATGTAAAAATATAAATAAACTGACATTGGATCCATTACCAAATAAATAAACTGAATCAGTAAAAATAGTACCAATTTTAAAAAATCTTTTCTTTCTTTTCCTGCACAATTTGGAGTTTCTTGTATAATTACAAAGCTTTCGGAGTGTGAGCTCAGTTTGTTTGAATAACTGCAAACAAATAATATTCAAACAAATTCTCACACCAGAAAAACAACGCAGCGCGAATTGTACATAAAATTAATTAAAACCTTCCGCAATGTACCTCATATAATTAATATTAATGACGCCTCCAGCAACCGGGGAAAATGTTGCAATTTATTTAGATCAGAAGTGTTGGCGCATTTTGTATTCATTACTCATGTGTACTCACTCATTTTAGGGGGAATTTAGCAGGAAAATAAACACTGTGTACTGTAATAATGGCACAACAATTAGAACCTGAAAACTACTTCAACTGCTTTTTAAAATGATTTCTAAATTAAGAACTGGAAATTGAAACAAGTGATTTACATTATTTTAAATCAGTTCATTTCTCTTAATTTACTTTCTTCGTTATTATATAGTAGATAAATATTTATATCAAATTATCAAAATTATCATATCAAATACTTTTCCTATCAAATTAGCTCTTACACATAATGTGCATACAATTTGTTATTTACAGTTTGATAATATGTTCACACTTCAAATGGCTAATATATAATGGAACAATAGATTGGTTCTCAATAATAATTTAATAAAAACGTTGCAATTAAATTGAGTATAACATTAAAATAGAAATAGCTTTGCAATGATAATTATCATCATTTTGTTAGGATTTCGATATAGGGTCTTTACAATGGCTATTTAATATTATTCAATATATATATTATATATGTACTGAGTGGGAAGGGTAACAAGTAAATTTCACCACATATTTTTCAATATTTGAAAGGAGAATTATATCAATTTGAAGAATACATGTTATTAATGATTTAAATAATTAGTTATAGAAACAGATGATCATTCCATTCACGAGATAGGAAAGAATACAAAGGAATTTGAAGAGTTGGTTAGTCAGGAAAGTGGTTGTATGCGAAGTATTTCATGCTCATATACCATCACTCCGTGAATAAAAATTCATGAGTTACAAAAATCACTTCATTTACCCAGAGGGGTGTAATGAAAGTAAATGGAGAAATGATAATTGGATACAGGTCTTCCTGATGAAAAAGTTAGAATATTGCAGTTGCAAATTATAACAATAAAGATGACTTTCCCAATGTAATGAAAGATATAGCTAATAGATTCAAGTGAGTGTACAATTCCATATATATATATATACAGATAATTGAAATGATTTTTAGAGTATAGTACGTTTTCATTCACAGTATTTGAATATTTGTACACAGCGTGAGGACAAAATACTTGAACAACTTTAAAATCAGAGATTTCCGTGAGAGTTTATACAAACTAAAATATTACAGAATATATTTGAACATTCATTTATACATAATGTCATTCAATCTATTCACCTCTGTCTGATTTACAGGGTCAACTCAGACACAAGAACCCTCTGCCGCTTTACGCAGGGTTTTTTGAGACATTTTGGCTCATGCTTTATCGAGGTTACGCTTCAGATCGTCAATTGACACATGAGAAGTTTGGTCCAAAAGAGATCAAACACAAAAGTCCATCGGGTTCAGATCAGAACCTCTTTTCAGATACATGGAAAGTTGTCCTGGCACCATTTCTAGGTTTTCTTGAACGTGTGTGACGGTTGGCCGTCTTGTTGGAAAGTCTTTGAGGCGTCTTTTGGTTTCTTGAAGTACAGGAGTGAAAATATTCTTAATGCGTGTTCAATTAACAAATTTAAAAAAAAATAAGGGAAGACTTAATTCTATGTTCTAGATATGACGACCCACATCATGACGGAACATTTTCTAATCAGAGAAAATTATCTCGTTCGTGTTGGTATCTGTCTTGAAGTTTCAAATCTGTCTTAACAAAGTCTCTAATTGTCTACAAATATCAAGGGCCATTTTCCTCACTGATTATACCAGATTCTAGCAGCATTCAACGACTTTTGACGTCCGAGAAGGTAGCGGTTATCCACTTCGAGGACATCTTCTCTCTTGCCCGTGCGATGAAGCTAAATAATTAATGGCTACACGTTTATCCCTAATACTTGGTATTAATGATAAATTATGTTAAATAAATACTAGAAATCTGAAATACGTAACTTGATGTTAGAAATGTTAAAATTTGTCCACGGACTTTGTCCACACCCGGTATATTTCATTGTAGTATATTTTTACTAATCAATATATCAATTTAATACACAATATTCCTTTTGAGTTTTTTTAAGCCTACAACAATCAGTCTTATTTCTGATGAAATCAGGTATTTTCTAAGTTTCAATTATTTATAGCATATTAAAGACAATAGCGATATACTGCATAGCTTCAGAGTTACATATACTATACTAATCATTCTGTACCTTTTGTTATGAACAACATACTTATAATCACACATTTCTAGTGAAGTAGCACACCATTTTGACCGTATTTGACGATAATATTTACCCAGTGTTGGCAATCATGAGTCAATATCGTGTTTGCTTTAGTCTTCAACTAGTTACATCTTCCCTTTGAATTCTAATCAGTTTGTTGTTTGTCTATATATTGGATTGTGTTTACATTTAAATGAATTGATAGTCGAGGTGAACGACGTGGTTTTGAATCTCACATCCACTTTCATTATGAGATCATTTCTTATTATTCAAAGGTATTTTGGTGATTCGAGCTTAGAAATCTATTAGACAGCATAATTTGGAATATTGTACGGTATTAACTATATAAAACAATTTTTGTGGGATTAATTTAACGTAAAACATGACAAAGAAGATCCTTTAGTTACAAAAATAAAGAAATATCTACTTAGTTTACAGATGCCTAAATATTCTATTTTTCTGGAAATAAAATTTTAAAAGCTGAAAATATGATTCGATAAATATATCAATAAAATATCTAATGTATAATTTTTAATCCATATGTATTACGTCCATTGGAAAACTGAAACTAATAAAAAATGTATCTATTTTGATTGATGTTCACTGCCCTTTCAATGTTAAGAATAATTCCTTCCTGGTCGATTGAACATCATAAAATGCGGACTAACAGAGAATATTCTATATTTTAAGTATATCTAAATAATCATACATATATATATTCACTTTAAATTCAAATGGGATTCATTTTGAAGGAAAGTTTCTCTGCAACAGACTTAGCAGGTAAGACGCTTATAACTTTCAAAAGAGTAATCCTTTGCAAAACGTTTCGGCGGGACAGACATTAACTATCTTCTTACAAATCTTTCAAAAGAACTTCAAACGAAGTGAAAAATTGCATGCAAAATCGTAGCATCAGAGACAGTTTGCGAAGTAATCGCTTTAAAACAGAAAGAAACTTTTAAATACTCTACCGAGTGTCTTTGAAATCTAGGCTGCACTCTTTTGAAGGTAGTACATTGCTATTCAAATCGACTGTCTATTTGTAAAATTGAACATCTTAGTTAAAAGTTTCAATAAATTTCTTTGCATTGGACAAATTAATCCTCAATTAAAACATTAAGACTGTCAGAAACAATCAGTTTAATTCACTCTATAATTGAATCTATAAATGTGAATTTGAAAATATTCATTAATTTTAAAAACATTTATTTAGAAGTCATTCATTGAACTAAAATAAAAAATATAGACAAGTTTATTTTGATAGCAAATCAATTCATGAACAAATAAAATACTTTGTTAAATGATGTTTTTTTTTATTCATTTCAATACATAGCAGCGTATTCTCACGCTATATATTTATTCAAACAAAGTTAATTATAACAAGCTTCCGGTTTTGTAGTAAATAATAACATCATTCAAGAATATAATTAAAATATTATCTCATTGTAGGATAATATCATTTTATTCTGAGTGTGTTCAATATAATATTATGTTCGATTTCAAATCATATTAATTAATTAATGAAGCATTCATGCCTTTATATAATAGCGAGAGTTTCAAAGGAAGCCTTTCAGTCAAAGACTTTGTTTATCCTCTGATTCCTGCATTTGAATGCAAAATGGAGAAAAGTGAATGGTTCGAAATATGCACCAATTCATTTTGTTTAGGTTCATTGAAATGAAATTTGTAGAGAATCTTTTCACAGAAATTATCAATTGAATGTTTGCTGAAATAATATCATTGAGGGAAAAAATGATTTTGAAGAGAGAGGCACAAGATCACGTTTTATTTTTTATGCCATAGAGTATACAAATATGGTGTGTCTTTAAAATAATCATATGAATGATGACAAGGTAAAAATGATTATTTTTGCTCAAGGTTTTTCGTTTCATTTCTAATTAAAACATCGAAGAGATGTTTCTCTGAGAAAAGAATTCAAGGCATCAAATTATCCTAGCAATAGATTACAAGAGAGATTGGATGTAATACACTCAGAAAACAGTTTGAAGTGTGAAACAATCAACTGTTACGCATATGGTCCCAATACTGAGACACTTAAGTCTAAGTGTATCAACTATATTTTTGATATACTTATGTATTTTAAGAGCATGAAAGTGTTTCAGTGTGATGCACTTTAGTGTCTCAGCATTGCAGTGTGATGCCCTTTAGTGTCTCAGCATTGCAGAGTGATGCACTTTAGTGTCTCAGCATTGCAGAGTGATGCACTTTAGTGTCTCAGCATTGCAGAGTGATGCACTTTAGTGTCTCAGCATTGCAGAGTGATGCACTTTAGTGTCTCAGCATTGCAGAGTGATGCCCTTTAGTGTCTCAGCATTGCAGTGTGATGCACTTTAGTGTCTCAGCATTGCAGTGTGATGCCCTTTAGTGTCTCAGCATTGCAGAGTGATGCACTTTAGTGTCTCAGTATTGTAGTGTGATGCACTTTAGTGTCTCAGCATTGCAGAGTGATGCACTTTAGTGTCTCAGCATTGCAGAGTGATGCCCTTTAGTGTCTCAGCATTGCAGTGTGATGCACTTTAGTGTCTCAGCATTGCAGTGTGATGCCCTTTAGTGTCTCAGTATTGTAGTGTGATGCACTTTAGTGTCTCAGCATTGCAGTGTGATGCACTTTAGTGTCTCAGCATTGCAGAGTGATGCACTTTAGTGTCTCAGTATTGTAGTGTGATGCACTTTAGTGTCTCAGCATTGCAGAGTGATGCACTTTAGTGTCTCAGCATTGCAGTGTGATGTACTTTAGTGTCTCAGCATTGCAGAGTGATGCACTTTAGTGTCTCAGCATTGCAGATTGATGTACTTTAGTGTCTCAGCATTGCAGAGTGATGCACTTTATTGTCTCAGCATTGCAGAGTGATGCACTTTAGTGTCTCAGCATTGCAGAGTGATGCACTTTATTGTCTCAGCATTGCAGAGTGATGCACTTCAGTGTCTCAGCATTACAGAGTGATGCACTTTAGTGTCTCAGCATTGCAGAGTGATGCACTTTAGTGTCTCAGCATTGCAGAGTGATGCACTTTAGTGTCTCACCATTGCAGAGTGATGCACTTTAGTGTCTCAGCATTGCAGTGTGATGCACTTTAGTGTCTCAGCATTGCAGAGTGATGCACTTTAGTGTCTCAGCATTGCAAAGTGATGCACTTTAGTGTCTCAGCATTGCAGTGTGATGCACTTTAGTGTCTCAGCATTGCAGAGTGATGCACTTTAGTGTCTCAGCATTGCAGAGTGATGCACTTTAGTGTCTCAGCATTGCAGAGTGATGCACTTTAGTGTCTCAGCATTGCAGTGTGATGCACTTTAGTGTCTCAGCATTGCAGAGTGATACACTTTAGAGTCTCAGCATTGCAGAGTGATGCACTTTAGTGTCTCAGCATTGCAGTGTGATGCACTTTAGTGTCTCAGCATTGCAGAGTGATGCACTTTAGTGTCTCAGCATTGCAGTGTGATGCACTTTAGTGTCTCAGCATTGCAGAGTGATGCACTTTATTTTCTCAGCATTGCAGAGTGATGCACTTTAGTGTCTCAGCATTGCAGAGTGATGCACTTTATTGTCTCAGCATTGCAGAGTGATGCACTTCAGTGTCTCAGCATTACAGAGTGATGCACTTTAGTGTCTCAGCATTGCAGAGTGATGCACTTTAGTGTCTCAGCATTGCAGAGTGATGCACTTTAGTGTCTCACCATTGCAGAGTGATGCACTTTAGTGTCTCAGCATTGCAGTGTGATGCACTTTAGTGTCTCAGCATTGCAGAGTGATGCACTTTAGTGTCTCAGCATTGCAGAGTGATGCACTTTAGTGTCTCAGCATTACAGAGTGATGCACTTTAGTGTCTCAGCATTGCAGAGTGATGCACTTTAGTGTCTCAGCATTGCAGAGTGATGCACTTTAGTGTCTCACCATTGCAGAGTGATGCACTTTAGTGTCTCAGCATTGCAGAGTGATGCACTGTAGTGTCTCAGCATTGCAGAGTGATGCACTTTAGTGTCTCAGCATTGCAGAGTGATGCACTTTATTAAAGTTTACGGAAATTACTCCTATTATTTTATCGGGGATGATTTGAAACACTGAAATGCATAGCATTATGCATTTTAAAGCTCTTAATAGACTCAAATATGTATTTAAAAATTAGAATTTGATGCACTTAAGCGGTTAATTTGAGTATAGCGAAACTATATAGTTACATGTATTTTTATTGAGTTATTCTCACATTTTTTTGCGATTATATTAATTATAATATTAAAATCAATTAACGATCATTATATTATAAATAAAACTAAATAAACATCAATCAAAGATATATTTTCATTCAAGCACGATTGATTATCGCATATTTTTTCATATCGCAATTACCCACAATAATTATCGCTTAACCGTAATCAATTTTACTATCAGAATGAACGGAAGGTTTAGCTATGTGTTCAAAAAACATATGTCTTATATACAAACCTATAGTACCGTATAGAATGAGAAGGAGAAATAAATACATAGGTATAAAAGACATTGGCAACTGATAAAGCAGAGCTGTGATTGGGTGGAGTGTGACCCAATCACTGCTCGCTCATGTGTGTGTACTCCAAGGAAACATGAACAGACGCATGTGTGCTTAGAGGCTAACCAAACTGTATTTCTACGTTGCCATCGTCACCGCAGTACAATAAATTTCCTTATTTACGTGATTTACTCTGATTTTTGCCGATATGTGAATATTTTTACCAAATATATTTTTTATACAAAAATAGATTTGAGATTTATGCAGGAACAAAGTCGAGAAAGGCCGGTAAATTTAAAGGAATGACATGAAAGATTTACTGAGATTTTAAATAGATGTACCTTGAAAATGGCTCTGGGACATCTCGTCCACGGACATTTGGTCTAACGGACATATCATCCACGAATTTCTTTACTTTCTATTTTATAGTGTTTATGGGATATATTTCATATTATTTTTCACTATTTCACTACAGGCGTCCCCCGCTCTTATTACAAAATCGTGACTCACACTTACAACGAAACGGTAATAAGTACAAGTCATGTCCTGAAGTTACATTTTTATAATTCTTCTGTTTTCTACGAACAAGGGATCAAAGAAAATATTATATAACTGACTATAGTAATATTTTAATTTGGAGTGACGTGGCATGTATATTTGGACTGTACATTGTGTACAATTAATGTACTTACGTTAAATCGTATATAATAGTTTTAAAGTTAGATTGTTTAACTGCAGAAACAGTTCTAATATTGCACAGTTATAGATTGTGCTGCCTGTTATGTAAAGTAGGATATTGAATAAGTCTGAAATTTTATGAGTTTTTTATTTTTTAATTCAATTGTTACGTATGTGGTTTTATCTAAAATGGAAGCATTCTCTTCAATTTTGAAAACAAATGAATGCAATTTTTTAAATGATCAATTTATACAATTAACTTTGGAAATCTTTTTATATGTAATACCATGTTTCATAATAACCATTTTCGTTAATAACCATTAACGAAACCATTAATAACCATAACCATTTTCGTTAAAGTATTAACGATAAATATATTTTTTATGTCCTATATTAATTTCAGTGCATAGTGCTTGATAGTGCTTTTTCAAATTTTAGAAGTTTCTACACGATTCCTAATCCATACTATGAAACATTGCATGATTAGATTCATACACGTGAAAAAATGAATGGTAGTGATGGGAAGTGGCAAAAAAATTGGGTTAGCTATAATAGATCCAAATTATTTTAGTTAATGTCAAATATATAATTGAAGATAGGTATAAATACCATCATATATGAGGGTATAATCTGGAGGAGATGCGAACTTTATAAATAACTAGTCAGCTTTTTATACTCGTTTGGTCACTGGTTATTACACATTTCCAAACGAATGTGTAATAATGGTAGGAACAGCTCTGCAAAAGAGATCTCCAATGTATATTGAAAAATTGAAGATAGAATTTGAAATAAAAAACTTAAACTCTACTCTAAATTACTAATTATATATATAGTATATATCTGCAGTAATATTTATTTGAATTTCCTTCCTTGTAAATATAATATTTAACATAATTTTTCTTAATCAATCTCACCTGCATGATCATAAAGTTTGTAATAGTCACGGTGAAAATAGCTTAATTGAAAACTAGAAATAATAAATTACCAAAGTTACTCCTGAAATATTTTCTATACCAAGTAATGTAAGTGCAAGACATGACCCACACCTATTTGACTTATTGTTAGTCTGAGACGTAATAAGAGTGGGGGACGCCTGTATTAGCCTGGTGTAAATTACAATAATATAATAGTGACTTTAGCCGTACAGTGTACGGCTAAAGTCACTATTATATTATATTACACTGTACAGTTATAGAATTAGATATGCTATATGAGTTTGGAGTATCTAAAATTTAGAACCGAAATAACAGGGTCCGAACAAGAATAATATTTGTGTGGATAAGTAAGAAGTAAAGTACTTACAATAGAGGTAAATAATAATAATTATTATATATGTATATGTCAAAAATATGAAACAGTCCAATAACTGGGACTTGTTTACGTTTAAATAATTAAACGTAAAACTAAAAAGTACCAATATCTAGCTAATTCATTTGTTAGGAGTATATTAGTAATTACCTAATCTGAGTACTACTATTGATGATTATTGTAGGTACCGTGAAATAAACACCACTAAAAATGTCTTCGTTTCCCCGTTTTGTATGTTTATGCACTGTAATAATATCGAGACATCCTGGTAATTAGTACAGATTTTATAAGATTCCGGTGTAATAAAAGCAGGTGTAAAATTTATCATTAACAAATTATTCAGTTTCATTATTTTACTGATGCCGGCCAACAGGATAGAAAGATTGCAATACGAATTTAGGCTAAGACCATACATTTCTAATTACCATCAAATAAGGGTGTTAAATACTTTTATGTTGCAGAATATACATCAGTAAAATATGATATAAAATATATACACACATTAAATATAATGCAAAATAGAGCAATTTGAGGATGAATTGTACGTGGACGAAATGTCCGTGGACGAAATGTCCGTGAACGAAATGTCCGTGGACGATATGTCTGTGCACGCTAGTAAACACATATCCTACTCATTTGGGTTAATAACAATCATTTTCACTATATATATTTAATTTCAAATTGTAAAATATTTTCCTTTGATTCATATGAAAAATTTGGAATTTCTAAAATATATGACAAATATTTAAGATGCTCTATCTTTGCTTTCCATCTTTCTTTATTAACTCCTCATATACCTACAGGGAAAAGCCTCTCCTTATTTGAAGTTTATGGGCACTATATATTGGAAGAAGTCATGTTCAGCGCATCTTTGCCTTGTTCACAACCTATAGGATATCAGTTTATTACCTTCCAATACCCTTCTATTTGTATAACTTATACGGATATTTTTGCACTTATTTGGTATTTTAAGAAATTGAAGTGAAATAAATGTGAAAAACTGTTTATTTAATTAATTATGTTACTCAATTATAATAGCTGATCATCAAAATTGGATTGTCAATTATAATCGATAATAAAAATGATCATTTAACTACGATAATAAATCATTCGACCAATATTCAATCGTAATTTATTTTGAATTCAAAGCATAAAACATAATATTTTTCAGTATTTTGTAGGTTGGAAATAGGAAGTAGGTCATTCCTCAGATATGCATTCTTGTTTTCGAATTTCCGGTACTGAAGATCTCCTTCAAAAATGACAAATGTTTTAGTCTTCGTATTTCCGCTAGTTGCATATTTGGCAAACAAATTTACAAAATTTTACCTTGATGGTGTTTTGCACATGTCGCACAGAAGAAATGATGGATTAAAATGCCTTTATTCTAACTTTTGAAACAGGTCATGTAATGAATAGGGATGCATCTTGTATTCACTAAAACATAAATATTATATTAATATTACAGTTTGAAATTCTATATTTTAAGACATGTTTATTATATTAACTCTTTATTGTTTCTAAAACTATTACCAAACTGTATTTCATGGTAAAAAGATTAAACAAAAAAAACATCAAATATTTTTAACTGTCAAAGTGGGTCAATTAAGTCTCAATATTAAATATAACTTGCAAAAGTTAGTCATTTTGTCCGAGGTAAATTACTTTGACATATTGAGGGTCAAATTGACTTGATAAACAGGGGCAAAAAATAGCAAACAAATGGACGAGGTAAGATAATCACTTTGACTTACATTTTCCCAAGTTTATCCTCGTCTTGCAGACTCAATAGCAGAATTGCATTCTATTTACGTGTCTTTTCGTTTCAAAATTTGAACATCTTCGTAATTATTTCAGAATTAATGAACTCTATTGAAGGATTTGAGTGAAATGAAGATAATTAAAATCATGACGAAAACATTGAAATGCTATTCATAATTACAGCCTTTAATGAACTTAAAAAATAATGAATGGGCATGAAAAATAATAATATTATTATTTTCTCAAATAAAATTAATATATCATGAGCTTTTATGATATATCATTTATTATAATAAAACAGGGAAAAGTATCAGTTAGGTATTTGAAATTTAAAATTTCGTCGTATTCTATAACCGACATGAATTAATGTTAAATTATCTTTATGTTTAGTATAATATAATATAATATTATTCATTGAAGACAAGTGCCTGGCAGAATTTTATGTCTTCTGTTTGTGATTCACACAATCACTAGGAATATTCAATAATACTGAGAGTAAATCTTTGATTCACAGGAACAGTTACCGCTGAAAGTATAGCTATTTTTTAATAAAAAAGGTCAATAGCTTATGTAAATCAATTAAAAGAATTTGGGTAAGATGTAACAATTGAGTTCTAAATCCATCCCTCACAGAAAATTGAAACTTAATTTAGCAAAACTAATGAATAGCAGAGTGTCTTAAGTGGTAAATAGATTCTTTAGGCTATTTGTTCTCTATTTTTCTCTTCGTCTTAAAGCACTGAAGATTGTAGTACAATGCTACCCAATTATATATCTAACAATAGAAATCATCCCTAAAGGTCTGGGACAAAATGGCCTAATCTGATTTGCGACAGACTGGTCCCTGAGCGAGGTAACATTTGCATTTTAATTCTCTCTCTCTCTCTCCGTATCTTCCAGCAGATGTAACGGCAACTTCGTCCAAAGGATTGGGCGGAGGAATGAATTTGTTGTGGCACTGACAGTTGTCATTGCTTCACTGAGACGTTCAATCAGGGAATAATCGACAGACTTTGTCAGTTACTCGCCAACATTCTCTGCCATCATTTGAAGATTGGAAAACCTACCGCGCTGTCCCATTCGGAAATTTTGTAATCGGCTGATCACACATTATTATAGGTTACGTCAAATATCATTCGTATTTTGGCACAAATATAATAATTTCAGATGTTAAGCTATAATAGCTTCTAACTTACGATGAATTAATAGAATTAGATTTACGTCGAAGCATTGTTCCACAAAGACACGACATCTTTCCCTCTTTATCACCCCAGTAATCACATTTAGTCACTTGAACTGAGTATAAAAACAGATTTGATGATCGATAATGAATTAATATTGAGTATTACCAATTGTAATTCAAAGAACTGCAATATTAATTTACTAGCATGGATATTTTCTGGCGCTCGTATTGTATACCCATGGTGATTCATAAACAACTGACCTATTTCATATATTAATAAAATAGAAACTAATAAACCAAGAAAATATAGAGACTAAAATAATTAAAAAAAAGAGTTGGGAGTGTTTTTCTTTAATTGGCTGTAAAATTGATATCTTCTTATGATAACCACAGTTTTCTAGGCAATTTCCCTGTATACCTCCATATTTTCAGGCGAAAGTATGATCTTCTTTTAACTCATATATGATGTTCTTTGCTTTTGTAACACTCACAGATGATTCAAGTTATCCCTCATATTCAAGGATATAATTAAGCTACCCAAAAACCTTTGCTTTCATTCAGCACTAATGTTAGGTGCGGCATGATGCATTTACTATTGGCTTCCACCTGGTTCTTATCATTGTGATAATGATCAGTGATCACCAATAAAACTTGCACTGTGATATAATGATATCGAAAATTGGATTTAAGAATTTCCATTGCAAATCATTGTCGAGTTGAAACTTGAATGGAGTACTGCCCCCTCACTCGAAAAACTCATATTTATGGAAGACATTTTTGAAGAGCCAAAATCTCTCCTTTTGGACGTTTTCCTGAGTTAGCACCATTTATTTTCATGTGATGATATCTTAAATCTATTCGTGTATGTTGCAAAAGAAAATAAAAAACATCGATGAAGAATCTTCTACTTTAAATTTTGGAAGTGATAGGAAAAATTCTGGAGAAGGTGAGTGCCAGTTTAGCATATTTTTAATTATCTTTTAAATTAATTTTATCTCTCTAATATAGGTTTATTAGTTTAACTTTCCTAACAAATAAAATGGGTTATTTGTTTTTGAATGACTCTGTACTTCCTTTGAACCTGGTATTGTGAATTCCATAGTACAGGGTTGCGCAAAAAAGGAAACCCATTTTCAAATTTGTTTGTTTTACAAGCTGTCAAAGCTAAAAAAATTCTAAAAACATTATTTTATTTGTCTACTTTTTCTGCGTCTTTCTTATTAATCTGTTAAAAGTTACGACGAAAACTAAACATCCTGCATCGAATTAAAAAAATGGATATAAAAAGTGCTTTCGGGAGGACGAAATATACGAAAAAAATTATAATAAGTATAATTAATTTTAAATGGATGTAAAAACATTAAATTCAACTGTTTTTTTTTGTAACAAATAATAGAAAATAAAAAAACTAATTAACATTTGAAAGTTTGTTTTTGAGATAAAATTGATATCTTTATAAAATCATTTCGTCGTTAATTTGTATCTCTTATTTGAAACCTTTAAAATGCAGCTTGCAAAAGAATAAAAAAAAATTTGTTTTGACAAGTTATTTTAACACTGGAAGCTTTAAACAGGTTCAACTACATTTTGAACAACACTTTATGGAAAGATTTCCACCAACTATAAAACCATATTGACAAAAGTTAATTAGTCCAAAACTGAAGAAACTACTTTAAATTGGAACAAAAAGCGATTAGGCACAGGCGAACAGAATGAACACATTAATATTGTTCATGAACAGCTTAATGAGAATCCAAAAATATCTATCAGAAGGAATTGATTAGGCATCACTAATGACCTATTTCTTTGAATTGTTAAACTTGTTTTTATATATCATCCTTTTAATATGCATGTAAGGCTCGGACTCTTAATTCGAAATGATTTACCGCAACGCCAAAATTTTGCAAAATGGTTTCTGCAAAGAAATGTACATTTTGTAGAAGACATCGTTATTGGTGATGAGGATGTATTTCCTTGAATGAGTCAATAACCAAAACGTTAAGTAAATGAAAAATAGTAAGATTTAGGTTTTAGTACTACCGTATAGAAATAAATTATACCAATTATGAACTTTTTTGTGTTCTCTGTCCTCGCACAAGCACTTTTTATTTCCATTTTTTTTATTTCGCTGCAGGATGTTTAATTTTTGTCGTAACTTCTAACAAATTATCAAGAAAGATGCAAAAAAGTAAACGAATAAAACTATGTTTTAGAAAATTTCTAGATTGGATATTCTGTAAAATAAACTAATTTGAAAATGTTTTTTTTTTTTTTTGCGCCACCCTGTATATGTAGTACGTATAAGATACAACGGTAGTAGAACCGTTTACCAAAGTGCGGTTTATTAACAAGAAGATAGAAAATTTGGATAGTAGTGTACTTCTTGTTCATAAATATTCCATATATCCTGTGCACCATTAGTTGGTTGAATAGGTACTGATATGTTTCTTGCTTTATTAAACTCGCATTCTAAATTACCTATGAAATAATACACTAGCTTCAATTTCATCTTCCGTTGAAGCACAAAGTGGTATCTCTTCGTACATTAGAGGTAAGACTCCTCCTATCTTGTCCCTGTCTGGATTTTGAGTCTAGTATATCGAGGCCATCAGACCACCAATTTTCTCCACCAATTACATTTTGCTCTCGTTTCTTGATGGGTTAATTATGAGGGGCAATTTGAGGCCAGGAGAGAATCTGCAGGAAAGAGGAAAGGGAACACTGTGAATGAAAGTGAGAGGGTTTTCAGGAAAAATGGAGGGGATTTAGGTAAAGTAGGTGGGATTCATGCCGTCCTGTTTGCTACTAATTGATAACAAAATTTGTTTGTGAAATGGAGAGTTGGAAATTATTTAGCAATCGTGAAAATGGCCTCAAATTTGAATAGACCACAGAGATTCTGCAATAATTAAAATAGCGTCAGAATGATCGCTCTGGAAAATGAATTTAACATTACTTATGCTATTTCTGATTGATTTTTTTTCACTCTGTATTATTAGTAGTCTGCTATCTGATTGATATGCGTTCATAAAATAATAGGATACTTGACCGCATATAACATTAAAATCATGCATAAAGATGCACTGTATTATCTATTGTGAATTCTCGAATAATTTGATGGTCAATTTCTATCAATTGATCAAGTAATAAGTAGAAAGTCTTTCTTTTAGGGCAGATACGATTGTGTCGTCAATCAGCCTGATTGGCATAGGCTTCAAAAAGAAGATTTATTGGCTTTTAAAGAAGTGCATCAACTTCTCACAGAAATATTACACTCCTTTATTCCATATACGAAATGGACTTTTGATGAAAATTTGATTTTGTGAATATAGTATCTCTGTAGATGAAATGGAAAATTAATTAAAAACATCAAACACGAATCTCATAAGAAATTAATGTTTCAAGTAGTTCTTACTAATTGATATACGGAAAATCCTAATGCCAGAATTAGAGAATTTTATTAAAAAGTCAAAGCTCAAGAGGTTGGCATTGCAGAAATTACGTATTCTTATCGCTATTTTCCAGACGACGCATGCAAGAAAATATAATTTGTAGCTTTGCAAGAACTCATTTGCAGATAACAGAAAATTCATAATTAAGGAAGCTTACTAAAATAGAGTTGCAAATTGCTGATGGTGAAATTTGTGGCGCTGCAACGGAGAGATATTGTGTTGAAATTCACAAGTAAGTATTGAATGCACATTTGACAAAATATTAGGTCCGCTTCACACTTGCGTTCTTTTACACCGGGGAAAAAATCCTCTTGAAATGTGTTTACACCTGTGTTTTTTATCGGTGAAAAAAAAATCACAATAAATTTCTCCTTTTGTAATAATTACACATTTTAAGAAGAGTTTTTTCCCGCTGTGTTAAAAATGCATGTGTAAATCGGGCCTTAGGTATATGTTCTTGCTTAGCGTCAGTCTGAAGTTGCTATGGTTCAGAAGGTTATCTTGGTGCAGGATAATTATTGTTGATATATTTATAGCTCTGGATAATATACTCATTAATTCACAATCATATAATAATTTAAAAATTACTGCAAAAATATAGCATATTCTTTTATGTCTTCCTTCATTGTTCATGCAGATCTAAATCATTTCCCCTCTTATTTGTAAACATAAAATCTCCCCATCGATGTAAAATTCTCTTCTCCCTGCGAGTCCCTTATTTACATTCACAGTCGCATCTAATTACATACTCTTTTTGCCCCCCAGGTCCTAATTAACGTTATTTATTTCGCTCCAAAGAACTTATTCTATTGCACTTCTTTCTCCAAACTCTGAATGCAATTTTTATTCCAAATAAAACACAGTAATGTTATGTTAAATAACTAGAGAGGTAGTTTCTTATTGTAAATTCTTTCTATTTGCAGTTAATGGATAGAATCTGATATGGTAGATATACGTGTATTAATAATTGTGATGAAAATGATAATATTTATTTGAAAATAAAATACAAGGTAGATATGAATAGATGCCTATATAACAGTAAAAAAAATTTCAGGCAAATTATAATCGTTCCCGAAATATTCATGAGAATAAAAAATATTGTAACTTGTGTTTGTACTGTCATGAATATAATATTGGACTATAATTCTAATTTTATAATTTGGTTCTGATTTTTACAGTCCGAAATATCTTCTTTAAAAATAGAGATATTTATTTAGAAACTGAAGTTGTAGATAATTGATCGTAGTAGAGATAAATTATTGAGGTAATACCTATAATTCATGGCTACACTATATAACGAGAATAATGATCAGTATAGCTATCTATATTATCAGATTTTATATAATCAAATGTACAGATGCAATTCTAATAATGATTTCTTGTATTAAGCACTTTTTCAAACTATAAAAAGTTATATTGAAAATAAATGAAATAAGGTTACATCTGAATACATTTCAACCTACTTAAAAGGTTTTCAGACATTGAAATGATTATTCGTAATTCTATTCTATTCACCTTCCTAAATGAATCAAATTGTAAGATTGAGTTTATGACTCAATTGCACATAATCTTGATTAAACTTAATCCTAATTTTACATAATTTTTTCCATGCATCTCCTTATGAAAAACAATTCGAGATACTTAAAAAATTACAATTACAATACAAATGAAGATTTCAGAAAATATGCAATTGCATTATACCAAATGTTTTTCGACCCACTTACATATTCACAATAAATATTTATTTTAGGCTGAAAATCTAGTGCACAATAATGCTATTATATATAATAATTTCAATTATTTTATACATACATATTGTGTAGCTTTATGTTTATATTTGACATCACATTTCTTATAAGAAGGTGTAATAACAGTCACTGTTTATTAGAAACAAACTCAATGTAAAATTTCATAATATTTTTCTAGGAAATATATCTTTGATATAGACTAATAAATAATTCTGTGTCATACGCAATGAGTGTTGAAACTCTAACTGTACTGCGCAAGCTGACATATGTAGGTACTTCACGGACAGCTATCTATTCTACAGAACATATTATAACGTCACAGAGTATCTTCTGACTAATTGTCTTTCTAGAGCATCCATGCGCACTGACTCGAGATGTCTTTGAGTCATAAGAGTCAGTGACTCGAGATGTCTGTGAGTCATATGAGGCAATAGAGTGTGTGTGGATATTGAGTTAATATTGTAACATTCTCTGCTAGGACGATAATTTCTTCAAGAATTCAAACATAGGTTGAAACTAATATGATATTGACACATTTTGGCAAAGCAAAAAATGGATTCTAACATATGAGATAATAAATATCGTATTTATACTACACTTAATGAGTATTAATTCATCTTTCAATTGAAATTAAGAATTTTGCGATTAATAAGATTGATATAACATAATAACAGAATTCAACGATTACACAATTTATCTAATTATCATTTATCATTAATTGTCATGCGATTGATCGGTTAACTGTCTTTGATAGTGTCAATATTTTATTGATTACTAGCCAAAACTACAGGACAAGACTTTTGAATGACAGCTATAAAGAATGATTTATTTCAACTCCCTGTCATATGGTGATGTAATTTACGTTAATTTAAATATATTTAATGAATAATATTCATTTTAACTGAAATAAACATACACATTTTCATTTTACGATATTCCAACAATGAAATAACATGTGGGTGATGACTATATATTATTGTATTCAAAATATCAACTCAATTCTCTTGTATCTCTTGAAATTGGTTGATATTATGTCAGGTTTGGTTTCGGCCAGTTTATCGGCCAGTTTATTTGAGCATATAAGATATATAAAAGTTTTAATTTTATGCATAAGTACAATACCAACACGTTATATGATATAGGTAAAATGGCGTGTATCATTTTTTCCTAATCAACTCCCGCTTGTTGACTTATCATGACTACAGATTTGCCTTTGCAATTGGAAAAGGAATCATTACGATTTTCTGGTACAATAATTTTTTCCTAACTCACTCTCCTCGTCTTGTACCCTTCGCAAGAAAGTGAAGATCATTGCGCAAAGTTTCAGTTCCATCTCTCCATTCGAGTTGAGAGTTTCTGTGTGACGCCGTAAAGCCTGAGGGAGCAAGAGAGTAATTTGCCAGAGTCCAATAATCCCGGAGTTACGGCCTGCAAATCACCTTACGATTCTCAACACTGTTTTTTCACTTTTTTGATCACTATTTCTATTTTAATTCTTCTCTCACATCATTTTTTTTTACATTTTTTGGAATTCATATTTCTCACTATTTATACTATTATAATTTTCATTTTATTTCACGTTTAATTTAATTTTGATGGGAATGATCTGGGTTATTACAATTATTAAACTATTTAAATACACTTTTTTTTCTACTTGGTCATTCCACTAGTTTATAGTTAAATAGTACTATGAAGTATTAATATTTTGAATAGAGTAAAATAAATAACCAACGACTATTATTTGCAAAATAATTTATCGAATATTTTTTGTAGTGAAAAAAAAAAAATGAACATTGAATATTTCGGGATTGCCAATATTTAACTTTATATTCGTGGATTACAATCCATCAAAATCAATAAAAAATATATTATCTATAGTTTGGACGGGGTATCACTGCGCTTACCCTTTTTATGGGTATCACTCCGCACCCCTTATAATTTTGAAACCACTTGTTTTAGCCTAAATCTGATTAAACCATCATTTCAAGCATCTTCTTTTTCTCCCATAAACACCATGAAGCACCATTATCATATTAGTATTTCTAGAGCTGAGTCGCGATATATGTAGTGCTTTCAAAACGATCTGAAAAAAAGTTTGCGCTGGTGATTTTTAAATCCCGCAAACTCTCCAATAACTATAGATTCATATTGTTTTAACATGTTAGCACAATCAACAACAGTTACATTATGTCAAACTTTCAACTTCTCAGTTTAAACGGTTTTCCTGCCACAACCGTGCGCAGTGATACCCCAGATAATTTAGAGGTAGAGGGGTATCACTTCGCATCATTAAAACCATATTTGTTTGTAAATAAATATAAAAATAATAGTTTATAGCTCTTAATTAAGGCATAAATATTGAATAAGGTGTTATTTAATTATATATTTGAATAACAATAAACTTACGATCGTAATAGCTATGCAACTTGATGTGGGGGTATTAAGATAGGGAGAGTGGGTATTTAAGGGGGGGGGGGAAGGTTTTTGAATTAAATATTGATTAACAATAAACCTACGATCGTATTATATTACTTGATATAAGTAGTTAACTAGTTGCGTAAAATTTAAGTGTTAAATTTGTTGCAGATTCAATAAATACGTGTTTATAAAGCAAGGGACAAGTAGATTGGTGTTTAGATGAGGATGAGAAGGGAAAATAGATGGGGGAGAGAGGGAAATAGATGTGGAAGAGAGGGATTCAGATGGGAAGAGTGGGAGATTTCGATGAGGAGAGAGTGTGATTAAAATGGTAGGAGGGGGGGATTTAGATGGGAAGAGTAGGATATTTAGATGGGGAAAGAAGGGGGTTTAGATAGGGGGGACAGGAGGTATTTAGGTGGGGGAGAGAAGTGCTGGTTGTAAAGTGCTGCATTAATGCAATGCGCAGTGATACCCCGATGCACTCACGAAAAGTTACGCACAAAAAAAGTGCCAATAAGTTCTTTATTTATTTAGCTATTATTTCGAAACTAGTTGAGAACCATCTTCATTCATGACCATTTCATCACGAGAAAAAGAGTTTCTTTAGTACCTTTAGTTTTCGAGTAAATACAGAGTTTGCGGGATTGTGCCCAGTGATACCCCGTCCTACCCTAATGAACTTTGGCAAACGAAATCTTATTTACAAATTTTGACGTGTAAAATTCTATTTTCTATTAATGGTAACTCAATTTTGAATATAGTAGAAATTCAATACAAGTTTAGATTTCAATGAAATTCAATGCAATAAAATACCTATTTATGAAGCAATTCAAACAAAAAGAAGCATTTAAGTTTTAAATGTTACCAATTGCTATCATACATTATTCAGTAGCTTTAGCTTAATGGTCATTGTTTGCTGTTGTCTAATTTCCTGTCTGTTCTCTATAAACCTTGTGTTTTTTCACCGTCTGTTCACTTTAGTGAGTTCCAATTTCCTCATTTGGAGCAAAATATTATCCAGACAAACCTTTGGACGTAATGCAACACAGTGAGGAACATTATAAAAACACAAGAGGAACACAATGAAGAATACAAGAGGAACACAAGAGGAACATTATAGGAACACAAGAGGAACTCAATGAGGAACACAATGAGGAACACAAGAGGAACTCAAGACGAAAATTATAGGAACACAAGAGGAACACAATGTGGAACACAAGAGGAACACAAGAGGAACATTATAGGAACACAAGAGGAACATTATAGGAACACAAGAGGAACACAATGAGGAGCACAAGAGGAACTCAAGATGAACATTATAGGAACACAAGAGGAACACAATGAGGAGCACAAGAGGAACACAAGAGGAACACAAGAGGAACACAAGAGGAACTCAAGAGGAACACAATAGGAACATAAGAGGAACATAAGAGGAACATAAGAGGAACGTAAGAAGAACATAAGAGGAATACAATTGGAACATAAGAGAAATACAAGAGGAACATAAGAAGAACATAAGAGGAACATAAGAGGAACGTAAGAAGAACATAAGAGGAACATAAGAGGAAAAAGAGAGGAACACAAGAGGAACGTAAGAAGAACATAAGAGGAACATAAGAATAAAATAAGAGAAACATTAGAGGAACATAAGAAGAACATAAGAGGAACATAAGAGGAACACAAGAAGAACATAAGAGGAACATAAGAGGAACATTAGAGGAACATAAAAAGAATATAAGAAGAACATAAGAGGAACATAAGAGTAACGTGAGAAGAAGATAAGAGGAACACAGTTGAACATAATCGCGACACAAAAGGAACACAGTGAGGAACATAAGATAAACAAAGTGAGGAACATACAAGGAACATAATAGAAGCACAAGAGAAGCACAAGAGGAACACAAGAGCAACACAAGTGGAACACAAGAGGAAGACAAGAGCAACATAAGAGAACATAGTTAGGATCATAAAATGGAATCAGTAAGAAGTATCTCAATATCTTCCGATATTGAAAATGTAATGGAAGTGATGCTTATAGGGAAATTGATCATTTGAAGGAAGACATGTTTGAGTTATTGGTTGATTAAATTGCCTATACTGTTTTTAGACCTACAGTATGTACATTGTACAATATTCGAGCCAATAAAATATAAGAGGTTCCGCTATCATTCATTTTTATTGACGTAATTGAACTGTAACAGTTGACAGTGAGCTTGAAATAACGATAATCGAAGAATTGTGAAGCTTAAAACCTCTCCATAATGATAACCATTCTTCATATATTATGTTCAATTATACATTAAAATTCTGTAAGTATTTTCTTCAATGAAATAAGATAAATTCAAAGTAAAAGTAGTGAATACTACACTTTAATTTTGAGCCAAATAGAATAACGCTATCAAATTCCATTTCTAAATCAAATGCAAAATAAACAAGTTTTGAAAGAAATTTGTTTCCCCGCTGACATTTTTGTGGTTTCTTCGACACTTGATTCTAACAAAACAACACATTTATAATAAATTTGAAAAAAAGACTCGTTTTCGTTCTAAATATTTTAGATATTATAAATATCATTTCTTTTTCTTTATTATTTCATATTTTTATATTCAGATAACAGTTGATTGCTAATCTCGACCTTTATGACGGCAAACTTTTGAGACGATAATCTTAATAACAATCTTAGTAAAATAATTGAAGCTGTAGAACATTGTTTTCGTTTTGATTTTACTTCTACTTCCTCGTTGGTAAAGCTCGGGTTTTTTTTGTGGTACATAAACTTCTGTCTACAGCTCATCAATCCCGCGTAGTCGTTTTTCAACCTCCAGATTTGGAAGCTTGGAGCTGCGAATAATTATTTTGATGGAAAAACAAATGCGTTTTTTAATCTTTCTTCAGCAGAGATCACGAATGTGCGGTCTTTCATTGTGAACCATAACAAGAAGAAATCTTTCAGATTGAATCAAAATTGCATTTATTTTTATAATGGAAATGACAATGTTTGTAATAGTTTGCTTTCTGGCCTGGTAATTATGTTTGGTATCTTTGGACATATTGGTGACATAGCTGAATGTGAATCACAAAGGAGCTTAACCTTCCTTGTCAATTAGTTCGATTAAATTAGTTTTCTATGTCTTGCACCTCTTATATCATTTTGAAAGCCTTCGTCGCTAAGATTAATTGTATACTTGTTGAAATTAAATTTTATAGTACATAAATTTGAAAATCTTCCGTGAGTTTCATTTTACCATTTCAATTATTTTTTTCCACCCAGTGGCTTTATCCTGAAGCTATTTGAGTTGAATGGAAGAAAATGAGGTAGCGTCCCTTGGGTTCCGAGCTGTTGTAATTTGGATAATGTGTCGTCTTTTTTCATATTTACCATATTTCTAATTTTTTAACACTACTTGCAGTTTTAGAGGATAGCGCTAGGTTTATGCTCTTCAACTACGAGGTCTTAGATTTTTGTGTTAGGTAGGCTCGTAAGCTTCAATTACTATCACCTCTTCATTCTCCTCTTTCATCTGTGGTGCAACCACTTGTCCTTAATTGTGATCCTTTTTGTCAGATTATTTGTTAGATGAATGCTTGAATGAGTAGCTTTTCTGCATCCATTAGCTTTGTCACCGACAGTGGTAGGTGACTTTGTTCATAGAGCTACTTTCCTATCTGACAAAATCTTCCAGACCTTTTTTAAATATATTTTTGACGTCGACGATATAGTCGAAATGGCTGAAAGCTTACGTTAAACCTTATACTAAAATAAATAATTTAAAAACTATTGTATTTTAGGATATTTGCCGTTAACTTATGCCCTTATTTAAAACACCTTTACATTTTTCTGTATTATGAACATTAGGTAGTTATGTACTTTCTTCTTGTGGACTTTTATACCTGTGGGCTTTTTTCCTTGTGGGCAATTTTCCTTGGGAGCATCTTTCCTAGTGGGCATTTTTCCTGTGGTCATTTTTCCTGTGGGCTTTTTTCCCTTCGGCATTTTCCTGTAGGCTTCTTTCCGGGAACTCCTTTTTATCTGATTTTGTCTTTAGACTTTCATTAGAAAAAATTAGTTTGATGTAGTGATAGATTTCAACAGCTTGAAATCAATATAACTATTTTCAAGATCATTTGTTAAGTCAATGCACTCTATAGCTTTGAACAGCTATCATTAAAACTGATTTAAACCTTTTTATCATTCAATTATTTTTGAAATATTTCGAAGTGCACATTTATTTTAAAATAAAAATTTCAAAATAAGTTCAATTTGTATTGATATTTATAAAATTTTATTAACAACTATAATGCATTCAATTGCTAAGATACCCCTTTAAAAATGTGTTTAAATACACCTGAAATATTATCCTGCTAGTGATAATAAATAAACAGTAATTCAATAGAAACAGTTTCTATTTCTTAAATAAATAAACACTGAAAATAAGTTATAAACAATTCAGAGATGCTTTAGACATATTATTTCCTAGATATTCTCATTTCTGAATTCCAGCGCATCTACCCAGTCCCCTCCGGCAGAATTCTCCTCACTCTAATTCTTGGCTTCTCCTCTTGTAGCAACTTGAGAGAAAATGTGGAGCCAAGTGGAAGAAAGGTCTCACTTCAAATTGAGACGATGATGCGGAATTCGACGCTTACTCGTGCTATCGAGCTTCATATAATCTCTGTTTAAATTACCTATAAAATTGGTGATGTTTGAAATGAAATCTAGGAAGTTAAGAAGTTCCTATATCAGTAATATATAATACTTCGTTAACTCGGTATAAAAAATGATAATGTTACCCCACTGTAACATTATCTAATATTCTTTCATTCTTAATTCAGAAAAAACAAATTAATATAAAAGCACTATGCATAAAATTAAATTTATAAATAAGTGTCCAAATAAGCCGAAACTTCTAGAACAACCTAACTAAAATTAACAAAAAGAAATCCTATAAGACCTAATAATTACAATTAGAGAGAAAAAAGTTACATGTAGCCTTGAAAGAGGAATTTCTTGATTCTAGTCTTGAATTTATTAACAGATGAGGGTTGTTTATAGTCAGGATGCAGATCATTCCTAAATTTCAAGCACACATATTCTGTTGAATGTTGTGACTTTGATTTTGAAAACAGTTGTGAAATTAATTTATTATTATTACGAATGAAGTGTTGAAGAGAATCAGAGTGAGATCATATTGCCGTTAAGAATCAAAATCACTATACAATGTTTTGAACATAAATATACAATATACATGTCTGTCACTTATGAAGGTCTATAAGCTTCAATATATTATTCCTATAGAAGTATTCGACAATTATCTTTTGAATAGTAAAGTGCCACTTAATTTGTTTGACATATACGAATTACAAAATAATATTCATAATTAATCATTGTACCTGTATATTTTATACATATTTATCTCTATTTTAATATAAATGAGTTATAAAACTAGTAATATATAAGATATAAATTATCCACATATTCTCCATAAATATTATGAACATTTTCATATTTACAAATTGAGTAACGGTCGTCAAAAGCACATATATGTTTTCCTGTATCTGTGTATCCTTTATATAATATCAATCATTGATATGAAGCCAGAGAATCTTTGCAATCTCTAGCTCTTCCTATTGAAGTCATTCCATGTTGCGAATTCACACTTCATGCCTATAGCCCTGGCAATGCAGACATCCATTTGTAATATATAGAGTGGTGGAAGGAGCTGCTGAACGGTGATTTGATGGTCTTTTCTTCGGATAGATTCAATTCGGCTACGGAGCGAAAATAATCCAAGGGATTTTGGAGTCCCAAAATACGCAGCGTGAATAGAAAATCCGTGGGTTTGATGATATATTTGAATAGTATTTATGTTGTATTTGAATGATAAAATCGCCATAGAAGAGAGAATGAGGATGCTGGAGAATTCTTTGATGTTGAAAATACGTTTGTGTATAGTGCTTTTCATAAAAGATTTTAGACACTTTAATCTACAGATGGGAAACGCTAAAATAATTTAGATAATTTGATTTTTTTTTTTAAATAGACAAAATTTTGAGGAATTTCAAAATATGGGGTAAAATGAAAAAAAACTCATCAAATCATCAAAATAATTTCTCCGCCCTGGTGTATCTGATAATCTATTTAATTTATAAACTACTGTCAATTTCCCTTGAATATTCCATGAAATAAATAAATCTCTTAAATATACAGAACACATACAGAAAGCACACACATGCACAGTTAACTCATTTCACCATAGAAACCCAAAGTTATAACATCTACGTCACACTAATAACACAATCATTTCACGAAAGGTTGGAATAATTGAGAAGTGAAAACCCACACAGAATTAATGGGGATCTTCTTAAAATAATTATATAAAAAGATTATTTTCTGTCTAAAATGTGTTCCACCTTCTTCGACTGACTACAAAAATATTTACCCTTAATTTCAGAATTATTATTAAAATAATGCTATTTTGTGCACCTTTAATATTTAAAGATTTTGTCCACAACAACTACTAATGTTCACATAAATAAACCAAATATATTACAAGTTATATCTGATGAGGTTAAGACCAGGTGTTAATTGTCTTCAAAAAAGCTAGAGTTAGAAATGAGGATACCGTTAGGCAGATCAAGGTGCATTTAAATTAAAAAATGCTATTTTTGAAATGTAGAAGAGAACTGAGTGAAATCCGCCAGAAAGTGCCAGAAAAATTTCAAAACAGATGGTAATCTCCAAATCCTGAATGTTGAGGCTTTTCAATGAGGATCTAAACTATTCGAAGGTAAGCTCCATAAAAAAACAGTTCAGTCAGCTACTTTCAGAGGTCTTCATAAACTAACGGCTGGACAGAGGCAAGCTGATGTTGCAATGAAGGTTTGATTTGGTTTGACGAGAAGATGTTCATGGTGTAGGCAGCCACCAATATAGTCAGAATGATGAGGTGTATGCAAGTAGCTCAGGGGATTTCTCTGTAGATATTAACAGTCATTTGAGACGCTATAAGCTTGCTGCTATTGTATCAGATGGAACCAAATCTTTTTTGATCTTCATCAATGATGGAATCAAAGTTAACTGTCATATTAATTTCAATATTTTCCATGAAACAGTACTTCCTTGGCTCTTCGAATCATTCGAAACTAATTTATTCATTATTTAAGACCTCATAACAGTCCTGCTTTTCTGAATCTTTTTGAAGGGAAGAACACAATTCACTGGTTTCCTTAACCTACACTGGGTGGTCCTTAAATTATACCTTATCCAAAATTCCTTCATCATTCAAGACGAAGCATCTACCCACATGGTAAATGTGACTTAAATATGGTGCATAGAAGACATAAAGGACTTTTGGGACAAGACTATATGTGGCCATCCAATATGGACTCATTGGAGAAAGACATTCGTTTCTTTTGGGCCAAGATATGTTACATTGGCTCTGAAAATACTTCTAAGTTTTACTTTTAGTTATATTTAGATTCATTTGTTTTCTTTGTGTAAATCTTTTTAGATCCTCCTATGAAAGTTGAAGTGGTGGGTGAGATGGGGTAGATGAAGTGATCAATATGTGGGAGATTGTGAAGAAATTTTGTCATGAATACACTCATTGTTCATGAACATTTTTTTACTTTTAACTTAAAAATTTTAACTTAAAAATTTTAATTTATAAATTTAAATTTATAAATTTTAATTTATAAATTTTAATTTATAAATTTTAAATTAAAAATCGTAATTTTTTATTTTTTTATTTTTATAATTTTCATGTTACATGTTGGAATAAATATTTAAGTTGTGAAACTGATTGAGGAGGGGTTAAAAATTGGATGCATACTATGGTATATTTACAAGTTATTCATATTTCAAATATAGGAACTATTGTACGAGTTAGAATATAATATCTTTTCTTATTGCGTTGAACTATGAGTGGCAAATAGATTAAATTTGTTTAGTCTTATCGAACAAATGATATTGAGGTGTCATTGCAATGCTAATTATCGAACAATTCTCGTCCTTAAAGGTGCCAAAAATAAGAAAATAAAAGCTTCTAAATTCTAAGAGAGTTCACTGTATTAACCCTAATGAATTTGACTGTTGAAATCAACGGGAGAGTTTGACTATGTGTTTAAAAAACACGTGTCTTATTTATGAACCTACGGCGCTGTATTTTTTGTAAGTTGTCAGTTTAAATACTAAAGTAATGTGTACCAAATTTCAATTAAAAAATATTGAACATATAAGGAGAAATAAATACATCAGTATTTAAGACATTGGCAACTGAGAAACCAGAGCTGTGATTGGGGGAAGTGTGACCCAATCACAGCTCTCGCAGTTATCTGTACTTACTGAAAATGTGGACAAATTCATGCGTATTTGATAACCAAAATGTATTTCTAGGTTGCCAAACGTCACCAAAGTACAATTATTTCCATGATTTACGTGATTTACGGGGATTTACAACGATACGTAAATTTTTTTTAAATTTAAATACAAAAATATATTTGGTATTTATGTAGGAACAAAGTCAAGAAAGGCCAGTAAATTTAAACGAATGACATGAAAGATATAAAGAAATTTGAAAAAGATGTGCCTAAAAAACACACGTCAAACGATCATTCGGGTTAATACAGAAGCTATTAAAAATAATAACGGGATAATTATTATTCCATATAAAATTGATTCAGAATTTATGCAACAAAATACGACATTATTGAGTATTCAAAATGTAATCAATAATGTTTCTCTTGTGAATTATAACCATGTAAAATTGCTAACATTTTACATGGAAACGTTTTGAGGAAATGGAAGAAAGCTTTTTTACCCAATATTTGTCGCGTGTTCGTTTCGATATCAGACATGATATTGGTTCAACATATTTCATTGGAACAATAAGAGTAATATTAATACACATGTGTTAAATATATAAACATCTAAACACGTGTACTCGTACAATGGAAATAATTTTTAGTTGATATTATTTCTTTTCAAATAGAATTATCTATTTTAAAATTGAAATCATAGAAAAAATGCATTCAAATACAAAAATGATACAAATTACAGAAGTCATATAAATTCCAGTGACTGTTGATGTTATAGCTTTTGATTAGATTCCAATTAAATAATGCAATTCAATGTATAAAGGTAGTTATTTTTACATAAGAGTAGTTTATCACTTATTATGATTAATTGATGATTGTACTTCATCATCCAGATAGTCCGGGAGGTAGTGAATGAGATATATAATATTATATACGTATATACTGTAGAACTCTTCTGTAGTAGAATCCACTATTGAACAGTCCCTTATAGTGAATCTAGAGTCTTGTGTAAGAGAACAAACTTTCTTTAGTCTGCCATAAAAATGGCATCAGTTTTAGAAAACTGAATACTGATGGCAATTCAAGGTATACTTAACAAATTGTTCAATATTTGGGGTAGTTTTCTTACTCAGGACTCTATATTCACAATAGAGGAGTTCCACTGTATATGGAGGCAAATAAGAGAGGTATATTTGAGAGGAAAGAGAAATCACATCATTTTTTTCCCTGCCGGAACATAATTTCAATTGTATCATTAAATTATATAAAGTTTTATAATATTATTACATATTTTTTCTACTCCGTGAACATAGTATCACTTATAATACACATGCTTTCAAGATGGATGATATTTATATCTAAAAACGGGTTTGGTTATAACCTTAATAATTACACATAAATTCATTTGATTATTTATTGCGATTTAATTAAGAACATTTATGCGCAATATGGTCTTTTGCTTCGAGGCAGAAGATAACCTCCTGCTAAATTAAACTATATACTTTTAAATACTCCCCTTGCATATGATAAATAGAAGTAAGAGCTCTCTGCACTAACATTCAGTTAGTTCCACTTGGCATATTGTTCGGCCACAGAGTTGAATATCAGTTACGTCTCCAGTTCTGCTGCTGATAGTTTATCCAAACAAAGTGAGACTGTGTTTCCTCTTTGACAGGAGTGTTTGCTCTCAGAATTTGAACAACATTCGCCATTATTCTAAGCCAAAGTAAATGCGTGCATTCAATACGCTATATTGAGGGCCATTGTTCCATTGTCGATATCTTGAGACTTTGTATTCCTTTGGCAGTGTAATTGAACCAAGGATACGTGAAGAATTAATCTTGTTAGTTGGTTCACGAGTTGAATATCACAGTAGATTTGATTACACCATTTCTAGGTTATTCACTCTGGTATCTTGTTACAGATAGACGAAGCGTATTCTAAGGTTGACGGGGTAATTATTGTGATAATATAAAGCAATACGTAACCCTCTCCCGATTCTAGTTTGAACACTGCACAGGATATTTAATATTTTCGAACAATAATATTTAGCATATTATGATTTCTATCCCGGCCACCTTTTTCTGTTTACAATTTGAGAATTGTGTTCAATCTGCTTATAATTTGATGATTCAAACCTAAACAAAGTTCAATGTGACAAAAGAACTCTAATTCTTATTCCCAAATGATTTCGACAAGTCTTAGAAACGAAAGTCGTAAGTATTTCAGATTTGAAATCCTAGAGCATTAAGTGATACATTATTTTTCCAGTGCAAATCAATAAGCGAATGAAATTTTTAATTGATTTTGATAATATCCTTGGAGAAATACAATTATTGCTTTTTTATTAAAGTTTTAATGAAAACTTGAAACTTCTCATACATCCTTCTAATACACATCCTTCTAATATATATTGTTTGTAATCAGTATTACAGAGTACAATAAAAAAATTCAGGAAGAAATAAAAAATAATTGGAAATATAATTGAAAGAGTTTTTTATTGCTGAAAATGAATAGTAAATCATTAGTAGCTGTCTTAAATTTAATGTTAGCAGAAAACATTAAAATAAATAATATATGTGAACAATGAAAGTACAGAACGTTCGTTTACGACAACGTTGTCAAACCTCAAAAATAGCTATTTTTCGGAGAAGTCATTTTAAAACTCCCCCAATATTGTGAATAGCCTAAAAACACCATAAGTGAAACATTTTTGAAACATCAAATATGCGTCTAAAGTTACTAGATGTAGAAATAATCGTGTCTTTACTGAATAGAATATTATTTACATGTTATTGAAACTATGGTATTTATGTTAATATGTCGCTAGGACATCAATTAGTCACTTTATAGTGGTGAAACTTTTACGGGAAAGAATGAACTTCTTGCCAAAATATTCACAGTTTGAAGACCAAAATGTCTAAATGGATAACTCGAAAATACATTTTTTTGAGTAACGACGACAATGTCAACAAAAAGCTAAACTATACATATGAATATTGATTTTTATGACACAAATAATAGATTAAATAAATTATATATTGCATGATAGGATAAAAGCTAACGATACACATGTTATTTAAAGTAGCTGGGATATTTACAGATTGTATTCTTATTAACAGTCTTCTCATTGGGAATAAGAATTTATTCCTGGGTTATTCCTCTAATATCCCAGGAATAAATCCTTGTTACCAGGGAGCTGTAGTCAATAACCTTGTTTGCATTCCGATTAAACAAATAATTAATTTTTTCTAGAAATCTTCATTTACAAACTGGGTCTCATAACAAGTCTGGAGCATCCTAAGATTTTCAAAATGAGCGAAACTTCAAACTTTTGAAAAGGCAGGAAAACAATTCACATGAAATTTCTACTTCTTCATTAAGAAGTTGAGGAGAAGAATTTACAGAGAGCTATTCTGAGAATGCGACTCAAATTGTTTGTCATCTGAACAAAATAAACTCATCAAACGATGCCACCCTTTTTAATGCAAGGCCTGATGAACGCTATTCATTTATCTTATTACAGGAATTAACTTAAAATATAAACAACAACAGTTGTAATAAAAATTATAGTGAATCAGTGGAAGGAATCTATACCTTTTTTTTCCGCATTTTGATTTTATTTCGGATTGGAAACATTTGGCATATTTTTGATTGGAAACATTTGGCATATTTTAGATTGGAAACATTTGGCATATTTTAGATTGGAAACATTTGGCATATTTTAGATTGGAAACATTTGGCATATTTTAGATTGGAAACATTTGGCATATTTTAGATTGGAAACATTTGGCATATTTTAGATTGAAAACATTTGGCATATTTTAGATTGAAAACATTTGGCATATTTTAGATTGAAAACATTTGGTATATTTTAGATTGAAAACATTTGGCACATTTTAGATTGAAAACATCTGGCATATTTTAGATTGAAAACATTTGGCATATTTTAGATTGAAAACATTTGGCATATTTTAGACAGGTTGGCAGCAGGTGACAAGAATTTGATAGATCATAATCGACAGTATTATAATTTACTTATATGTGTTAAATTTATATTTATCTTTAAATTGTATAAATAGCAGGATATTGATTCATTTGCAGAATAGGAGAAATACCCGTAAAACATGATTTCATTTGGTTGAAACTATACCAAAGTGATGTAAAATTTGCTTATTCGTTTTTGATTTATATGCTGTATGTATTTTTTAACCAACGTATGTCTCTCGATCATCCTAACTTCTGGAAACTTCGAAAAAGAACAACAACTTGTGGCAGGTTATTCGCAAGGGTATCAACTGATCAGAACTTTGATGGTGTGGGGGACAGCAGAGAGGAGATATTTTTGAACGCTCTCTTATTTTTAACTGTGCTATTTTAAACCATATTCTTTTTGGTGTACAATGTACATTCGATTTAAAAACTAATTTATTAAAACTCCTGTTTATACAATATCACATACCAGGCTAGCCCCGATTTTATTACCAAAATCACGACTCTGACTTATTACAAAATAGTAATACGAGTGATATATGACTAAAGTTATTATATAACTGTAACTACCTAAACATTTCATTTTCTATTAGTAAGAATAAAAGAAAACGGGTTTGAATGTTCATCTTGGCATATGATGAAAGCTCTGTGAAGGAATTTCATCATTTCATTATATACTGAATCGAGGCTTCAAAACCATATTATTATATTTTTACTGATAGTAAAATGAATGTTTAAGAAGATTAAAACTATATAATAAATTGAGTGATACCTCGCTCCTATTAACATTTATAATAAGAGTGGGGTGTAACAAAAAACGGGGCCTACCTTTAGTGCTATTTGAAGAGGTAATATACAGGTAGAATTCGAAATTGAGTATCATTAGTGTTTAACATATTTTATTTGTTATGTCGATTGAAATTGAACTTTATTTGTCATGACGATTAGAATTAAATTTTATTTTTCCATTTGATTATCGTTTTCCTTAACGTCTGCTTCAGATGCATAAGCCATATATGTAGATAAAAGAGTCTTTTAACGTTGCAGTCAGAAAGAAAAGCCTCTCAATGAAAAAGTCTCCCACCAACTGTCGCTTGGAGTGCTCATGGAGTCAAAAAAGCTACTAATTGACGGAGACAAGCCCTGCATTCGTAGATAGAAGAAGAACCTGAAAAGGTATTTATGAATGAAGCTTGCTCTTGGATTTGAAAATTGAGAACCATAAAAGAATAATGTTTCATGCATCATACAGTAACCTTTCATGCTAGTATCTATATATGCTCTATTTGAATTTCTTGTACAAAATATAAGATGGATGTGTTAATTAGTTCCAACTTCACATACAAATAAAGTAACTAATATGGCATATTTATGTATGTGTATATAAAAGCACTCTAGTTATTTTAAATTGTGTTTTGTCTCTGCATGTTTATTCACTGACCACTCCAGCTCATTTTACAAATTCCAATTTATCATTAAACTTATTATAAACCCACATTATTCATATCCATAGTTTAAGAAGTGAGTCATCGGAAATTACAATTGAATAAAATAAAAATATAGTAAACTTCTCAAGTCATCAATCATACGGTATAATCGAAAATGAACATGAAAAATTGCAAAACCATTAGGTACCACTATTTCCACATTTTAGCCATCATATTTTTTAGCACAATTCAAATATAAGTCAACCGTCAAAAATAAAATTAAAATAAATACCAGGTGGTTAAAAGTGTTAGGTAGAGGTGGTTAAAAGTGTTAGGTAGAGGTGGTTAAAAGTGTTAGGTAGAGGTGGTGAAAAGTGTTAGGGAGAGGTGGTGAAAAGTGATAGGTAGAGGTGGTGAAAAGTGTTAGGTAGAGGTGGTGAAAAGTGTTAGGTAGAGGTGGTGAAAAGTGATAGGTAGAGGTGGTGAAAAGTGTTAGGTAGAGGTGGTGAAAAGTGATAGGTATTAACAATCGATCTGATTATAACAATCGACCTAATTAATTTACTGATCTATTGTTAATACGCAGAAGTATTTTAATCTTTATAAAGATTATAATCTTTAACAAGATTATAAACTTTATAATCCTGTACTACTCTTCAATAGCTAATCAAGGAAGAGGTGTTAGGAAATTCCAACTCATATTTATGGTTATGTTATTCAGTCCCAAACTCATGTGAGAACACTCACATCGACTCATATTTATGACTCTGTTATTCAGATCCAAACTCATGTAAACTCATGCAAGAACACGAATTCAATTATATTATTAACTTGATGTCGCCGTTCTTAACTCTTTGATAAAGCCGAACTTACCACCCAAGACCTGGGAAAACTCTGGGCGCATTTGGCCTTCAACCTCCCTATAAAACCCAATCGAGAATCATTTCATTTGTTCAGTTCTATTCCTTCATCGTCACTCCTTGACGTGTTCGCCGGTACACCGTGTGTCTAACATAAAGTGTTCGAGCTCTATCGATCTAGAACTCTTGATCAAGTTAACCCTTGAATAACATTCCATAATAGTGACTGAGTGAATTAAGTGCCGATAGACTTATCTTAATCAAGCTTACTAACACTGTTCAAGGAAGAAATAAACACAAGTTAATTAATCGATATTTTACTCAAACTTTATACAGTGTAAACCAATTGATTTATTATATTAGATTGTGTTACCGTGTTTTTCATTTACCCCACTTAATTGTAATTATTGAATTATAAAGGCAATTGTTATTTAATTTGATCAACTGACTTACGAAGACTAAGAACCTGCAAATTAACTAAGAAGTCTTTTTCGTCTTTGAGGAAAATAAAACAAAGACTAGAATCAGAGAAAAGAAAGTTAATAATGACATCTACGACGGAGATCAAAAATTAACAAAAAGCAGCTTTTATTATAATCAATAATCAATTACAGTGGGGAAACACAATTAACAATTAAAAAGTGAAGTGTTCGAGAAGGGTAGAATATTGTTCCCCGTATGAAAGTTTTCGTATGAAACACTAATGCGGTTATAGTGTGGTTATTTAGAATATCACGTGACAGGTGAAAAGTATTCTAATAACTAATAACATTTTCAAGAAATACCGATGTAAAGTATTTCAGTGTTATACCAGTGTGAAAAATAACACCAGTGTTAAAGTGCTACAATCACTCCTTGTGCTAAAAAGGAAGGAGGCAGCGTAAAAATTCATTAGCTACGCTAGTAACGCGCTGTTACCTGCGTACTATCAGCTCTTCAGGTACTAGTGGCAAGAAAAACTGGTACGGCGACAAAGCTACTTTTGTCGTGATAAACTCACTCTCAAATAAAAAACGAATTAAAGTAAATTAAATCGTCTCATCACTTTCGGAGTAAGTGACTGAAATTACTTTAACTGAGTGACGAGTTATTTTCTTCTTCATCAAATAAAGTTGGGAGCCCTACTTCATATACTGAATAATAGTATAAAAACAGCGCATCGCAGCGGATCCAAAGCTGAGAAGAAGACAAGAAATAGTCTACAGCTGTTGACCACAACAAGACACTCAGAGAAAAGAGGTCAACAAAGAGAAAGCAGAGGTTCTTCAGAAGTTCAGCAGTCAACGAATATAGTATTCAGTAATAAGACTCACCTCATCAAGTTAAGTTGAACGTTCTATAACTGTTGTTAAATACAATTGTTAGAAGCAAGAATGAGTAAGTTATGTGGGAATTAAATAATTAATTCAAAATAACGAAAAATATTGTTGATTGCTAATTAATATTAGGGGGAATCCTTCATCACTATTGAGTTTTGAATTTTGTGAACATTTACGATTGAGAAATAATTATATTATATTTTTTTTGTGTGCCTAAATAATGTTTACATAATAATTACATTATATACATATGTGTATGTGCTTGTAAATTAATAATTTCTTATTATATTATTTTTTTGTGCCCAATAATTTTGATAATAATTATACACAGGTACAACCTTGTGCATGTTCATTGATACTTATATTGATTAGAAATTTTATTTGATTTTTTTATTATTATTGCAAGTTATATATTTTTTTGTCCTTTGCCTAACCTTTTTTTTCCTATATTGTGTATTGGGTGGCGCTCAATATTTTTATATTCTTTTACACTTTATTGTAAAAATATTACAGAATAATCAAAGGAAAGGATAAAAATAAAAATTTCCTGAAAGGGAAAATAATCAAAGGAAAGGATAAAAATAAAAATTTCCTGAAAGGGAAAATAATCAAAGGAAAGGATAAAAATAAAAATTTCCTGAAAGGGAAAATAATCAAAGGAAAGGATAAAAATAAGATTTCTTCCTGAACGGAAAATAATAAAAGGAAAATAGTTTCCAATTATTGCAAAGATGGCTAACAACAATTTGATTGTGTTAAATGACCTACCTAAATTCAAGGGTGCGCCATTACCACACGAAAAAGATGCATTTGTGCCAGGTCCTAATGTTAGGACATTTTTCCGTACTTTAGATAACTACTTCCTGCAAAACGACATCACAGATGGTGGCGTAAAATTCCGGATACTATATGCCCAAGTAAGCAAACAAAGCGGAAACGCTTTGAGTTTGATAGACCTCTATGCTGGACGCGAAGAGTACAGCTATGAGCGTGTAGAACGCGAATTCCTCAAGATGTATCCAAATCATCAAAGAGAGGACACTCAACATGCAGCAAAAGTATTGGGAACCAGTGACATCCACAAGCCGAACTTCTTTGCTGGCATGACGTCGTTAGAAGCATCGACAAGAGCATATGTGGAAAGTTTCCTCTCAACAGAAGGGATGAAAAAAATCAACATAAGCCCTGAAACGGTAGTTCCACTCCCTAGCGGCGAAGAGGAAGATGAGGAAGAAGTACTAAAGTTGCCACTAATGGGGTTATTTCAAAACCTCATAATGAAGTTTATACTTGGTAATCAGTTACCGACAAAAATGTACGAAAAAATCACTGACATGTGTGCCGACTGCTCCAGTACAGAGCTAATGTCGGAAGTTGTGAATTTATACGAAAAAGAAGCGCTAATGAAGCTAAAAAAGAAAAAGGAGAACATCGCAACACAGCAAGAGGTTCTCTACCAGGTAACCACTACTTCCCATGACAAGAAGAGAGAACAAGGCCAAGGGGCAGCAAGGACCTGCTACAAGTGTAACGAAGCAGGGCATTTTGCCCGAGAGTGCAGGAAAAAGATTTCCTGCAAGTATTGTAAAAAACTCAGTCATTCTGCGCAGTATTGCAAATTAAGGATAGCTAAAAAAATCCCCTATTGCCTGAACTGCCATAGAATTGGCCATGAAAATAAAGATTGTCGTAAGGGTAAGTTTGAGCAAGGAGCCAAACAAGAGAGGAAAATAGCTGGATCAAACAGCTATAGACCTAGAGATACTCTCACAAGGAATGGTGACAGGGTTAATGTCCTAGAGGATGGAAATTACGAAAACCCTGATCACGAATGTGAGGAATCGGATCAGTCAGAATGACTAGGAAGTATACAGGAACCAAACAAAACGTTGGTAAATCCACACGTAGAGATAGTAATAGGACAATCCAAATATAAGGGATTAGTTGACACTGGAGCGTCAATTAGTCTGATGTCAGAACGAATACTGACGGATAAACACATGGTTAGAATTTATAAAAAGGAGGTAAGAGATGCTAGCAACAACGTTATCCCTATTGTGGGAGAAACTACAGTGGAAATTGTAAATCCACGAGGTAAGTTTCATGAAAATGTACTGATATTTAGCAATACCAGTGCGTTGCGAATGGATATTCTGATTGGAATGAATATATTGAGGAGAGCTCATATAAACTTACCAGAAGGTAAGATAAGTTTCATGGAAAATGAAACAGAAAACTGTAAGGTCTCAAAAGGAATGGACCAGTTGAAAATGATGATAATAAACGAAAACCTTCATAATTATCCCAAATGTACGAATGGGAATAAAAAGAAGGAAATAAATGTGGATAAAATAGTCACAGAGGAATGTGAAGATGAAGGACACTTCAACTTACACATAATAGAGGACATTGAGGTCCAAAGAAATGCAATTAACGTGTGCAATATGAAAATTGCAGGAGCACAAGATGGTGAAGAGATATTAATCCATTGCTCGCGACTAAAGGAAAAGATATTAATTCCCAATACACTTGCACGAGTATGCAAGGGGAGAATAACCATTAATTGCATAAATATAAGTGACGATAACATTGTATTGACCCAGGGAACGAAGATTTCTACTGGAAGTGTGTTTAATGAACAAAGGATAAATGCCGTAACGTTAGACAACAAAGAAGACCCAAGGGAAAAACTAAGAGAAGAGGAACTTGAACCCTTGGAAGAAAAGGATATAATATGTGAAGATGACAGCATGAAGGATAAGATACTAGATCTCCTGAAAAAGTACAGACAGGTAGGTTGGAAAAAGGGTGAAAAGTTAGGAGTTTTTACAGGTGACACCTTGGATATAGACTTGAAGGATGACGTGGTGGTCAACCGGAGTCCTTATCCCATACCGCACTCCAAACAAGGTCAGTTAAATGAGGTAATTAAGGATATGTTAAATACAGGTGTTATCGCTAAATCAAAGAGTGTATTTAACGCACCTTTGCTTATAGTAAACAAACCTAATAATGAAATTAGGCCTTGCATTGACTATCGCGCTCTCAACCAGGTCATGAAACCTGTAACATATCCTATCCCAAGGATAAACGACTTATTAAAGTCATTAGATGAAATCAAATATATTTCAAAAATAGATCTTGCATCGGCCTTTCATCAATGCTTAATAACACCAAGTGATCGACACAAAACGGCTTTCACTGTAAATTCAACTCGATATGAGTTTAACCGAGTGCCTTTTGGGCTCCAAAGTAGTCCAGCTTTTTTCAGTCGAGTTATCAATTCAGTTTTGTACGATTTACTTGGATGTAATGTACTTGCTTATATGGATGATATTATCGTATATTCACGAAATAAAGAAACTCATTTAGAAAGGATTGAGGCAGTATTGCAGAAATTGTCTGAAGCCAACCTCAAAATAAAATTGACTAAATGCAAATTTTTTGCAAAAGAAATCAAATTCTTGGGCTATAAAGTCAGCTCCGATGGGTTAACAATGGACGAGTCTAGAATCGAATCATTAAACGCAATGCCATACCCAACTTCTAAGAAGGAAGTTCAAGCTTTCTTAGGAGCTTGTAACTATTTTAGAACCTTTGTGAGAGGTTTCGCCCATCAGGCAGAACCATTGTACCTTTTACTACGGAAGGGGGTAAAATTTAAATGGGGTAAAGAACAAAGTGAAGCAGTAGATAAACTTAAGGAAATGCTCACTACTAGTCCGGTTTTGAAAATCCCGGACTACTCTAAACCGTTCCATTTGTATTGTGATGCAAGCCTATCGGGGATAGCTTCATGCCTTATGCAAGAATACGATAATATCCTCCACCCCATATCTTATATCTCGAAAAGCTTAAATCCGGCTCAGAGGAACTATAGCGCAACTAAGCGCGAGTTCCTAGCATTGATTTTTGCTTTAGAGACATATAGAAATATCATACTCAGCTATCCAGTGTCAGTATATACTGACCACATGCCTCTTCTTGGTATTCTGAAAAAGAATACCAAAGATAGTTGCATAAATAGATGGTCTATGTTAGCTCAGGAGTATGCCATTCAACTCTTCTACTTGCCAGGTAAGTCCAATTTATTTGCAGACTCCCTCTCTAGGTTATCTAAAGTCGAGGAGAACTGTACTGACGTAACGGAGGAACTGGAAGAAAAATTGGTGAGTAGAATAAATAAGATAGAACAGACACAGGAGAACCCGGAATTAACCGAAGGGTTATCATCGCTACTTCCGGTGAAAACTCCATTCAGTGAGGAAGAACTGAGGAATCACCAGGAAAAGGACGAAGGTTGCATAGAAATCAAGAGAAAAATATTATCCAACCAACGTGAAAAAACCATTGCTTTAGCAAGTTTTAAAATTCTAAAGAACTTAATCTTTGTGGTAAGAAATATCACAAGACAGAAACAGAAAGAAGTTCACATAGTTCCTTATGTACCAGACAGTTTAATGCCAAAAGCATTTAAAACGGTACATACCGAAACAACGGCTGGTCATAGAGATATCGAACGATCTTTGAAGATTTTCGTTCGAAACTTCTACAACCGAAACGAAAGCAAGATACTGAGAGAACTTTGTGATAATTGCGAGCTTTGTATCAAGGCTAAAGGGATTGCTAAACCTATTCCCATCGGAAAATATCCGATACCAATTAAACCGTTTCAAACTCTCAGTTCAGATTTATTGGGACCGTTACCTATCACGGAACAAGGGAATCGTTATATCATGGTGGTGAGAGACTACACTACCAGATACACTGTGATATTACCATTGCCTAATAAAGAAGCCGAATCCATTATAGAAGGATTCAGACAGGTAATATCTAATTATGGATCACCAAAGGTAATTCTAACCGACAATGCACAGGAGTATAAATCCACTAAACTCCGCACCTTCTGCGATTTCTACAACATCGAAAAGCTCGAAGTTGCACCATACCATCCAGCAAGCCAAGGACTGTCAGAAAGGATTAACCGGGAGGTTAACAAAATGTTAAGGATATACACCAACTCACTGGCCATGACGGATTGGGATTATCTTCTACCAGTAATAATGTTAACTATAAATAACTCTTGGAATACAAGCATAAACGAATCACCATTTTACAGCTTATTTGGTTATGATAGTCCAACGATCACATTATCCCAGCCAAGAATGAATTACAGTGAACTGGAAAGTGACGTCAGGCTTAGACGAGTAGCGCAAATCCGGAAGCATTGTCGGGAACACATCCTAAAAATCCAAGATAAGTATACGGACAGGACTAATTACAGAAGAAAGGACAAACAGGTGACAATTGGTAAACGCATTTATGCAAAATTACCGAAACATATTCCTAAGAACAAATTAGATTTGCCAGTATCTGGGCCATTCATTGTTCTCCAACAAAAAGGAAACAAGATCACACTCCAGGAGGCAAACTCTGATGTAAAATACGAGGTGCATCCTGATACCCTTATCACGAAGGAATATTCTTCCCCTGATAATTCTGTAATTGAATCTAATTCTCAAACTAATGGTAACTTGAAGGAATCAAATTTTCCAGAACCAGAATCACTAGTAGAAAAACCTAATACACAGTTACAGGAAACAAAAGGTTTCAAAGGTCCTTATAATCTAAGACCAAGAAATTAAAGAGTAAACCTTACTCTTTGTTTCAGTAACGATATGTAATAGTATATTTACATTAAAAATGTATTCTGATATGTTTAGATTGTTTAAGAATTATACTCTTGTAATCCTTATAATTATATCAAGGATTAAAAAATAAACTATAAAATATGTATCCACTAATTATAAGTTAATGTAAGATTTTAAATGGTTAGTTTGTAACTCAAAACTGTATTACAGAGACTGAGGGTTGGAGACTACCACTAGCCTTGCTACTTGTAGTAGCAGTTGTCCAAAATGTAACCTCACAGTCAGAGACTTCCACGGAGAGAGCCTCACCTATGACGATATCTCCCTGGAGGGGAAGGACCATGATTAGTGGTGCGTACTTAGTCAGTAGAGTAAAACTAACATTCATTTCAAATACTTGTAACCAAGTCAGAGATAATCTAGACGTCTCTGCAAGGTCCATAAGACAAATAATTCTATCTGATATTTTAAACACCTTTAAGGACGACATAGGATTCACCAGAAGAATAGGATTTTTATGCTTGAAAATAGAGTCTATAAATTCAGACATATACAAAATGTTGAACAACACTCAACTTTGTGAAAACAACACTCTAGAAGAGATAGGAGAAAAATACTTTAACTTAAAGGATAGGTTAGACGAAGTATGGGAGGAAATAAAATCCTCAAATCAGAATACGAACACCATGATCACCCAATCATTCATTGCCCAACGACCTAACGTAGCAAGACTACCACCCCAAACTTCCATATTTTTAGGGGCAGGAATAGCTTTAGTTACAGGTTTGGTAACTGGAGGAGTTGTAGGATCATTATTTGGAAATGACAATTCAGCCGAAATCGACCAATTAAATAAAGATATCCACAGAGTCAACAAAAAAGTGCTCTTGACGAACCAGAGAGTAGATGTATTAGCCAAAAATGTATCAAACACCATTAGAGAGTTCAAGGTTCTATTGAGTAACATGCAGACGCTTAATGAAGGTACAGAACAAAGACAGATGATAGTTTGGCAATTATCTCAGCTAAAATTAGCAGCTACTAATGCTTTACTGTTATTAAAATCAACCGAAAACACCCTCACTCTATTGAGAGGTTCACTATTAAATTCTGAACTATTAGACATAAAGACTTTTCAGGAAGTACTTAAGGAAGGAAAAGCACATTTTCCTCAGTTAAGATTTCCAATTGATAAAGTATCTAGGGAAACAATAGGTGATATTATCCCATTAATTGAAATAAAAAAGGTAGGAGTAAATCATTACATTATGATCATTCCATTAGTCCATGTAAATACTTATGACACGTTTCAAATTATTCCTTTACCAATCAGACTTCAACAAAGCGAGATCATGATAGCAGATTTGGAGAATGACATTTTGTTGTATGACGGATCCACATACATAGTGACTCAGAAGGAAAATTTAAGGACTGTAGATGAAAACTATTTATTGATAAAAAATCAGCCTATATGGCAAGAAACAGAATCTTCCTGTCAAATTGAAGCTTTTAGAGAAAATACGACAGAGATAATTAAATTATGTAATTTCCGGAGGCTAGGAATATCTCATGAAATATTCTTGACAGACACTCCACAACATAGACTAATCTACACGACCGTAAGTAGGAACATAGAACTAGACTGTCCTACTGGAAAGATTAGACAACAGATAACAGGATTACACATAGTACCAAATACTTGTGACATCAAAACTGCAGGAGTAGCATGGCCTGCAAAATTAGAAAAGGAAATACAATTGGAAGACTTATTAGTAGAAAATAATCAAACCAGTGTTTTCGACATTACCTCATTACCCATTTTTGACGTAAACACAACGAATCCACTCCATAAGACCATTAAAAATCAATTAGAGAAGTTACACATTAATGAATCATTAACTTTCACTTTTGAAGATTTTAATTTATCAACAGACGAAGTACAAATTTACTCAACGATGGCTTACGGAATAATTTTGATTATAGTAATAATTAACTCAATTTTAATAGGTGTGATATATTGGAAGAAATTCAAGAAAAGTGACGATACAACAGACAATGTAGAATTAGGAAGACGATCTAAGTTCTTGGATAGATTTCAGTTCCCCAGAGACTCTTTGAACCTTAATAGTTTCAGAAGAATCCGAAATAAATTGCACAAATTTCAAGACCGAAGCAGACCAAGCTCACGACAAATTTCCATTAGATCTAGTTTGAATGCTAACATTAGAAAGAGATCTAAATCAGTAAGAAAAGCGATTAGAAATTCTTCACTAACTAGGAAAAGGAATGACTTATCAACTGACTCTCGTAAATTTGTGAATACAGGAACTAACACTAATATTATGTATCCAAATTTGTCATCCGTTCCAACCACACCAACGGTGCAAGAAAGAAAAAATAGAATACATTTAAAGGCATACAAATAATTTTCGAAATTCGATGTTGTCTAGGAGATGTTTAAATTACAGAGATTTTGCTATTTTATTATTTTGAATAATTAAATGAAGAAAAAAATTACGCACCACCAACATGTAAACCCAGTTAAAATTCGGTGCAGTATAGCGGACGTTTTACTGTAGTTTATGGCAGTCTCAGCATTTCTAAGCAGCGCTCAGCAGATAATCTCTGCTTTCTACAAATGTTTACCGCGACCTACGGAGGCCACGGCAGTATAAGGACGAGATAATCTGTGGAGGTTTGACGCGTTATTATCTGCCGAAAACTCTGGAGAACAGAGCATAGAAAATCTTCAGAGTTTATAGTCGATAATATTGGCTAAAATCTCCAGAGATTGAAGCACCACATATTGCTCATGAATCATAATCCAACAAATTAATTTGAACAAAAATACAACTTCTTTATCGATAGTGTAGCTAATAATAGGTAATAATAGCTATAGCCTATAGTTAATTAATTAGTGGATAGCCCTAATATAAAATAAACATTAATCACTATTGTTCTTGGTACTCAGCTATGGTTTGGCTCATTCAGTTTTATATTAAATCTATTGTTACCTAATATTTATTTAACCACGGATATCATTGAGTAATTTGTATGCGTTTTTATATTTCTCATTTGTCAGAGTGAACCACTAAATTTTTTTAAAGTAACACTTATAGAAGATCAAAGCAATAGTGAAGTCTGACAATGTTGATATCAGGCTTTATCAGAATACAGTTTTTCTGTATCTTCTCACTGAATGAACTGAAACAGCTCTCATCAGACTCACACATCGATCATGTT
>CANNZV010003729.1:0-55689 GCA_947561585.1 Caprella mutica
ATTTGTTTTTTAGAGTTGGAGTACAATTATAAGCCTATTATAGTGGCTTCTACTTGGATTTCTAAACTATTGTGTCACATTGAACCAACAGCAATTTTATGCTCTATGAAATATATTCGGTAGCAAGTTCGATCCAAGTTATTAATTGGTTCTACATCAGAAATGAAACTATAATAATTGTTATTTAACTTCTATTCTAATTGGTATCATGAATAATTGAAATAAAAGTTGAATAATAATAATTATACAGAGATTTTTTCGTAATATGGAACCGTGCGATATCACGGAACTTACCCTAAAATTGGATATGTTGAATTGCAGTACCAATTGCTTCTAATAACCTCATCTGGATTATAATTCTGATGTTTATTTAGTTACCGTGAAATAATCACAAAAACTTGCATCCGTTTTCTATGTCTACGTACGGTACTTATTTCGAGACATGTCTAAGCCACTATAATAGGCTTATATATTGTACTCTAACTCTAAAAAAATTTAAAATAGAAAAAGAGATGCATGGTGATTGGTGAAGGAGTGACAATTATATTTCTCTAGTTACCTTTTCCTCACTTTAATTACCATTTGGTAATTAAACTGAGTTGTATTTCGGTAATTAAAGCAAGGTCTGCCTTTATATACAATACACTATACATATGACATCACATTTGATTCCATCTGTGCGATATAACTGTTGCAATAAAAATAATTATTAGGTAATTAATATAATTATGATTGATATTAGCACATATATTTGTTGATTGTATAATTAATGTTGCATAATTGCTGAATATATAGTTAAGTATGAAATATATGTGTAGTGGAATAGCTATGATCACTACAGTTTTTACTAGTTAGATTAATTATTACGTAGGTAATTCTTTTATTGTGAAATTCGGAATTAATTTCAAAAGAAGCAGCTTCAAGGTAGAAAATTAGAGGAACTAATTAAGCTACCTATAAATATGTTAACTATTGCATCATATTACCTGCCTAATTAAGAACCATAGTACCTAACTATATAGAGAAAATTGTAGGCACTTAAAATATAGAACTCACTAATACTATAGGCTAATGCAGAATCACGGTGTCTATTTCAGACGTTGGGTAGCGATTACAAGCGAGCAGAAATTAGTATAAAATGGTTAGATCTGATATCATTTGGACCAAATATATACCTAAATTACATAACTAGCATTATTTCACAATAAAATTAAAATACATAATCACACTAAAATTATTTTAGTTTCTCCTTAAAGTATTTTCTATGAAATATCTTATAAAGAAAACTAATTTCAGCATATACTCTTGTAAAATGTTTGTCTATGTATCATACGTTTTGTAACGATTACGGGACAAAATGAGTGTAAAATGGTTAAATATGATATCATTTAGACCATATATCAACCATTTGTATAACTAAATTACATAAATAGGAATATTTCTCAATAAAACAACTCCGTTCCGGTAATTCATGCTCCGTTCCGGTAATTCATGCTCCGTTACGGTAATTTATGTCCCATTCCGGTAATTGTATGAACCGCTCATTTACTACACATGTGAACCGTACGTGGTCGCCACCTGTTGGTCACACTTTTCTAATTTGTGTGTAATTAGCATATTCTAACAGTATTCTCATGATATAATATTAAAATATACACTTCAAGATATATAAACAACAATCGAACTCTATTCAAATGAATAAATTACTCATTTACTACTCATGTGAACCGTACGTGGTCACCACCTGTGGGTCACACTTTTCTAATTTGAGTGTGATTAGCGTATTCTAACAGTATTCTCATGGTATAATATTAAAATGCACTATCCAAGATATATAAATCAACACTTGAACTCTATTCAAATGAATAAACTATTTAATTTAATGTTATACTATGAGAATACTATTAAAATACGGTACTCACGCTCAAATTAGAAAAGTGTGACCCCAGTCTGTATTTGGTGCAAAAAATCCAACTGACTTTTTCAAGAAGCTGAAAAATCTACCATAAATTTCCAGTTATTTGGCTGATCCACCAACATTTTCCCAATTTATCCATCAAAAATTAATGGTAACATAGGAATAAATAGCTAAAAATCCACTGACTTTGCTAGAACATTATTTTCAAAGGGAAAAAGTTCCACCGACATGTCGGTGGAATTTACCACGAAATACAGACTGGGTGTGACCCACAGGTGGTGACCACGTATGGCCAGTCTGCAGAATATGAGACATTTTTAACATTTTCTGTGCGAACAATCCTTTATTTCCTCCTATGCTTGCATGTATTTTACTGAGAACAGAAGCCAAAATAGAGGATTTCTTGGAGAACACTTTACCAGTTCCTGCAGTCTGGAGGCCAGATTGTATTTGGTGGTAAATTCCAATGATATATCGGGAGATATTCAATTTCTCTTATAAAAAAATTCCTGCAATATTTGAGGATATTTAGCTATCAATTCCTATATTACCATTAATTTTGGGAGGGGAAACTGGAAAAATGTTGGGAGGACTAGACAAATTGATGAAAAATGTGGCAGCTATTTGTCAGATTTTTGAAAAAGTCAGAGGAGTTCAGTGCACCAAATACAAACTGGTGACTGGACGTACAGTTCACATGAAGAGTAAATGAGTAATTTATTCATTTGAATAGAGCTCGAGTGTTTATTTATATATCTTGGATAGTGCATTTTAATATTATACCATGAGAATACTATTAAAATACGCTACTCACACTCAAATTAGAAAAGTGTGACCCACAGGTTGCGACCACGTACAGTGACGTACTGTTCACATTAGTCTAAAATTATAAAATTTCTTTAGCTAGGTAGGTACCTACTTAAATCAAATTTGCAGTTTGTTTTCTTCTTTCACACAATAAATTTTTAAATTGCATTATTGAGTTCATTATTATTAAAAATAGATGTAGAAAATTTACAAAATAGATGTACATACCTAGAAATTTTAAAAATTTCAGTGAATAGATTTAGGAAAACATGACCAGCACAAAAACCCTACTAGCTGTGCGTCGCACGTGGTGTTCACATTTTGTTCCCACGCTAATATCTCTAAATAGAAGCTTCTGTGCAAAAAAATGTATTTGTCAAAAACGTCTTAAAATGGCTTCTTTAATCTACTGTTAATGACAAATTATCAAAACTCATAAGAGAAATAGAAATATTTTGAAAAATGTGATCCACAGGAGAAACCTCCTGTGAGTCTCACGTGGCATTCGCATTTTGTTCCCCCCGTATGTTACTCAGTTTATCTCACGAATCACGGCTACAGCCTCGGCTCAACTTTAATTCCATAACTTCCATTCCTGTTTCAGCTTCGGTGGTGGTAGCTGGTAGGATTTAGATTTATAGATTATAAGCCTTGGGTATATATGGTATAGTATTGTGTACATAAACCTTGAGTAGAACGTAAATTTCTTGACTATGCTACCTAAACGTTTATGTTAAAGTGTGGTAAAACCGGCTCTATTTCAGTCTTTCAGATTGTACAGATACTAGGTAGTCAGTAGATAGACTCCAGTCTGCAAAGCAATAGCATGCTCAATCAGTCTCTGGATATTTAATTTTTGATGCAATTTCTGTCCAAAGATTTTCAAATTTCTTTCCAAAATGACCAAAAATCTGAAAATACTCTCCAATAATTACATGTAAACATAGGAATTAATTAGAAAATTGTCACCAGGGCCCGGATAATTCAGGAGACTAATTTCAAGGTCTCAATAGTCGCCGGATCACAACTGCATGCATCCCATGTTTCAAAGTGTGGCAGGAAAGTCGTTAGTTTATTGAGAAAATGGATCCAGGTCGCCACATTTAAGATACTTTAAAGAAGAAATTTGACTTCCTAGTGAAGATTTTATACTTGAAAATATCCTCATGCTTCATGTTTGATGCATGTGTATCTCTTGAGACTATTTTATGAGTGATTAACTAGTTATCTTATACATGTTTTTAAACTTATTTCACCCCTCAAAAAATGCCAATATACTGGTGACTTTGTTCATACATTGAAACTGGCATGCATCGCCATCTTTTGCAGACTGGCTCGTGATGACATTAGATATTGCTGCTAATTTTTGAGCCAAATTTTCCAGACTGCAGGAACTGGTAAACTGTTCTCCAAGAAATCCTCTATTTTGGCTTTTATTTTCAGTAAAATACATGTAAACATTGGAGGATATTAAGGATTGTTTGCCCAGAATATGGGAGATATTTGGGATGTTCTCTTTTTCCTAATTGCATAGTGTGTCCGGAGTAAACTTACAACTGTGACAATATCAACTCAAGAATACCGAACACCTGAAATATTCTAATTTTTATTTTTATTTTGTTGACTGGACTCAACTGAAGCAGCCTAAAATTTAACCTAATTTGTTTGATTATTAACCCTTTACCGGGCCAATGAAGAAATGAAGTTAAATTTGAAGTTTCGATTACATAATTTTATACAAAATTTGTTTCCAAGACACTTTTATTCATGTGCATTTTCCATATTTTGCGTATTTTTCATGGAAATTGGATAAATAGAAGTGACGATATATGGCATACCGACCGGACCTCCTAATATGACAAGTGATCATATATGATCACTTGGGCTGGATAGGGTACATAAAAAAATTGATTATAATGAAAAAAATATGGTTAATTAGGTACATTTCCTTTTATTTAGTGAAAAAAGTTTTGATATAAAGAATGACTCTATACCATAAAATAATTCTTCATAAATATTGAAACAATAATAATGAAAAAAAATATTATTCAAATAATCCAGTACATGTGTCATCTTATGGCATTAGTAGACAGTTTAGACATTATAAATTAGTCAATCTTATTTCAGAGAACAGAAAAATGATGTAAAGTATTGTGTATTCAAAATATTTTCAGTGAGAATCATGGTAGTTATAGAAGCAATTTCATACTCATTCAAACATAAATGTTCATTGCAGATTGAACAGACAAAGTTTGAATGCACATGATTTCTTAACTCGTCGTCTCTATCTTCTCCAATCACCCTCATCATCTCATGCACTTTTTCACCTATTTCTCTTTTCTATCATATCTTTTTCCAAAGCCTTTTCCTTCCACTTTTTTTCTCCACTGTCATTCATATTAATGTTTTTCGCTATCTCCCTGTACTTCACCTTCACCACCTCTTATATAGCTTCGATTTCTCATCTCTTCTCTGTATTTCCCCAATCTGTCTTCTTCGCTATCGTAACCCTGTTCATCAGCTTTTTCAGTGTCACTTTTTTTCTTCATCTTCCATCTCACTATGATGATCAGGTTATTGATTACCTTCCATTCATACTCCTTTCCAATGTCCACTGTCATTTCCAGAGCAATGCCTTGCCCTCCTTGTTTTCAACTTCTCAAAATATGGGTGTCATGCCACTCTTCCGACGTTAAGCGTCATCAGGTCCTCCTCTGCCATTCACTACATCAGCCAATTGCGTCCTCGTATACAGGGTGGCTATGAAAAAAGGAAACCCATTTTCAAATTAGTTATATTCGTTTACTTCTTTTGCATCTATCTTGATAATCTGTTTAGAGTTACGATGAAAATTGAACATCCTGCAGCTAATTAAAAAAAGGTACATGAAAATGGCTTGCGCGAGCACGAAATACGCAAAAAATTTCATTATAGGAATAATTTATTTCCATATGGTAGTAATAAAAATTTAATCCTAGAATTTTTCATTCAATTAACGTTTTGGTTATTGACTCTTTCATTCATGGAAATACATCAACACCAATCACGATATCTTCTACAAAATATTCATTTTTTTGCAGAAACCATTTTGCAAAATATAGATGGTGCGGTAAATCAGTTCTAAGAGTTTGAGCCTTACATGCATCTTAAAAGGATAATATCTCAAATCGTGTTTAACAATTTAGTGAAATGTGTCTTAATTAAAGGGTGGCGCTAAAAAAAGGAAACCCATTTTCAAATTAGTTATATTCGTTTACTTTTTTTGCATCTATCTTGATAATCTGTTTAGAGTTACGATGAAAATTGAACATCCTGCAGCTAATTAAAAAAAGGTACATGAAAATGGCTTGCGCGAGCACGAAATACGCAAAAAATTTCATTATAGGAATAATTTATTTCCATAGGGTAGTAATAAAAATTTAATCCTAGAATTTTTCATTCAATTAACGTTTTGGTTATTGACTCTTTCATTCATGGAAATACATCAACACCAATCACGATATCTTCTACAAAATATGCATTTTTTTGCAGAAACCATTTTGCAAAATATAGATGGTGCGGTAAATCAGTTCTAAGAGTTTGAGCCTTACATGCATCTTAAAAGGATAATATCTCAAATCGTGTTTAACAATTTAGTGAAATGTGTCTTAAATGATATCTAATTCTTACCATCTGATTCATATTTTTGTATTATCTATCAATATGCTGTTCATGAAAAAATTAATATTTTCATGTGTTCATTCTTTTCTCCTGTGACATGATCAATTTTTTGTTCAAATTTAAAGTGGTTTCTTCAGTTTTGAACTTATTAACATTTGTCAATGTGGTTTTACAGTTGGTGGAAATCTTTCCGGAAAGCAATGTTCAAAATGAGGTTGAACCTGCGTAAAACTTACAGTGTTTAAAAAAATTGTCACAACAAAAACTGTTCTTTTGAAAGCTGCATTTTGAGGGTATTGAATAGGATGTAATAATTAATGGTGAGATGATTTTATAAAGATATCAATTTTACCTTATAAAAACAACTTTCAAATGGTAATTGATTGTTTCATTTTCTCTTATTTGTTACAAAAAATAGAATTTAATGATTTTAAATCCATATAAAATGAAGTATACCTTTTATGATATTTTTCATATATTTCGTGCTCCAACCTATTTTTAGGTACCTTTTTTTAAATCGCTGATTATCAAGCTAGATGCACAAAAAGTAAACGAATAAAACTGTGTTTTTAGAAAATTTCTAGCTTTGATAGTTTGTTAAATAAACTAGTTTGAAAATAGGTTTCCTTTTTTTTGCGCCACCCAGTACATGTGTTTCGCAAAGTGGATGGTTCATGTTGAACCCTTCACAGCACTCTTATCTATCCTCCTCTCCTTCCCTCTGGGGTGATACATGGACTAGTCTCTTCTCTCTCAAACAACGGTGTTATTTTGGTGATTTAATTTTCTGCCTTGGTACTTCTTGTTCTCCTCCGTCTACTCTTCCACTCTCCACTGCAGCTCCATCTCTCGCTACTCTGATGATGATAAATTTTCACGCCAGTGCATGCTCTGTGGCCCTTACCCCTCACTGTACCTCTTTTGTTTTTCTTTCCAGCCCCCTGCCACACTGTGCACAACTGACCCCTTTTTCTCTCTTCACAACATACCGAGAGAGAGCTATCCTCTCTTACTTCCCCCAGTCACATGACACAAATGTAGCTTGTGCTCCTATCAAGAATACATCCTTTTGCTCGCTTCATGCCAATGAATGATAATGGTGAAATTGATGTCAGGTATTTTATATCAATTAGCTATATGACGAGAGTAATTTTAAAAGTTGATATCATTCATGACTCAACCCTAAACTCTGTAATTATTTAATTATGTATACAAAATTTCTTTATCTTTTAAGCAGTGTTCATTATGAGAAATATGCTATGATACTTTCATCATAGTTTTTGCATTTAACCAGGTATATAATTCAACATTTTAGGCTATTATTAAATAAAATAAAAAAATATCAAAACAATAAAGTGTTCACTATTCGACCCAAGTGATCATATATGATCACTTATCATATACGATGAATTGGTCAAGTGATCATATATGATCAACTCAATTTTTCAATGGCAATTTTGTAATAACTATGAATATCTCATAGGAATAGTTACTAATATATGTGGTATAGGATATGATAAAGATATTCACATAAGCACTCACATTTATTTTTGAGCTGCTACACATCAAGTGAATTAGAAAAAAACACTCTACACTACCAATTTTGATGTGCGGTTACACAGTGTGAATCCAAATCCATCCCATTCTATCCATGTACCATTTAAAACGAATTGCAAGGTATCACGTGATAACCCTGAATACTGTGATTGGTTTGATGTATGTGTCTGACTTGTGAACAACATACTCTGAGTGCTGTGAAGTTTTCTTTAGTGTGAATTTAGGTGATCATATTGAAGTGATCAAATATGATCACTTAAATTCACACTAAAGAAAACGTCACAGGGTTAAATATCGACTGAGTCGTTAGATTTACCAACTAGAGTCTAGGTAGTACCTCAAGGCTCAATAAATAACAACTAATTATATAAAATGAATGTAAACACTATGTTGTTTACATGACATAAACGTCCTAAAATTTGTACTGAACTTCTTAACCAATCGAGTCGAGAATAATTTGTGATGTCTAGAGTAGCTATTTGATGGTATGGTGTGCCAATCACAGCTCTCAGATATCAAACTACCGTACTACGTTCAGAATGTAAGCCACGTTTCCAAGTGTGGTAGGAAAGTCGCCAGTTAAGTGAGAAAATGGACACAGGTCGCCACATTTAAGATACTTTAAAGAAGTAATTTGACTTCCTAGTGAAGATTTTACTCTTGAAAACATCCTTATGCATGTTATGCTTCATGTCTGATGCATATGTATCTCTTGAAACTATTTTATGGGTTACTTACTTGAGGGAAAAGGTTCAAACTCAACGGATTGTTCATTTGATGATTTGGTAAGGCTGGTAAACTATAAACCCATTTTTTAGCCAAATTTTCACAAAAATTCTGAGCCAAGCCAATTTTGACTCAAATCTGAAAGTTTCAAGCCATAATTATTAATTAATTTAAAATTTTAAGTCAATTACATATGAGTTTTTGGTGCATAGAAACACCAAAACGGAGGCAAATATGGATAATGGATGTTAGAGTATTGTTTGCATCATTTTTTATGATCAGGAAGGCTATTTTATTTAACTTATTTACCAATTAAAATAGTATGGCTCATAGACTCTCCATTTGTCTCTCCAGCACTCCAAAAATAACTAAATTTCTCTCCAAAATGATCAAATAATCATAAATTCTCTTCAAAATAACAATGTAGCCCATGTTTCATAGTGTGGCAGAAAGTTGCCAGTTTGATGTGAAAATGGACCTAGGTTGCCACATTTAACTTATTTTAAAGTAGATGTTAAGCTTCTTCTGAAGAATTATATATTGGTGACTGTGCATACTTTGAACATGGATTGTATCGTAGGAGAAAATTAGATATTTCTCTCTATTTTCAATGGAAAGGCTCAAAACAGTTGCCTAAAACTTGCCTATAAAATGGCGAGAAAGGACATGCTTCATTACCTGTGATTCTGTATACTCTATATGTTTATTGTAATTTCCGAAGTTGAGTACTAGGCTGGCTCAGACTGGGCCATGTTATAGAGTATGTCAGACTTGGTTACAGCCAATTAATTGGATTTTATGGCTTCCATTTCAAACTGTCCTAACTCAGATATATGTAATTGGCTTAAAATTTTGAATTAGGTAATCTCTTCGTTGAATATGTTCCAATGTTAATTTTGGCTTGAAATTCTGGCTGAAAAATTGGCTTACAGTTTGATCCACTTTGATCCTCCCACTTTACTAAAATTTTGGAGAGCATGTTTAATAAAAAACACTTAGTATCTCACAACTTTCTACTTTCCTCTAAGGAATTGGGAGACTAGGGATAGTAATGACTAGTTACTAGCTATATCTGTTTTCCGAGTATTTAGTAGCTACATATGGGCTTACTTGCGACTTGAGTGTTCATCCGCTCTCTGAATGGCATGCATGGATCTCGCATTCAATAATAATAATTAGTGATGTTTTGTAAATCGGTGTTTCATTTATTGATGAAAGTAACTATTAATTTTATTATATAATGTATTAGATTATAAACATTTTGTTCAAATTATGATAATTTTTTTGTTCATCTATTCTATTTTTTGCAGATATATTTTTGAAATTATTTTATTGTTTGTATTATTATAACTGCAAAGTATCTACAATGGAAGCACACATGTGGGCAGGTCCTCCCCCTATGGCAGCACAGCCAATGGGCATACAGTCAACAGCTGGGGCAGTTCCTGTTATGAATGAGAAAGGTAGGAGTCTCTGGATTGAACATTGTATTTTGTAGAAGTTTCTTCATATTAAGTATTTTATGATTTTATCTCTCATTTCAATCACATTAATTAGTTTCTCTCTCTATTCCTCTGGTGAAGTGTCATTTCAATCACATTAATTAGTTTCTCTCTCTATTCCTCTGGTGAAGTGTCATTTCAACCACATTAATTAGTTTCTCTCTCTAATCCTCTGGTGAAGTGTCATTTCAATCACATTAATTAGTTTCTCTCTCTATTCCTCAGGTGAAGTGTCATTTCAATCACATTAATTAGTTTCTCTCTCTCTAATCCTCTGGTGAAGTGTCATTTCAATCACATTAATTATTCTCTCTCTCTATTCCTCATGTGAAGTGTCATTTCAATCACATTAATTATTTTCTCTCTCTATTCCTCATGTGAAGTGTCATTTCAATCACATTAATTATTTTCTCTCTCTATTCCTCTGGTGAAGTGTCATTTCAATCACATTAATTATTTTCTCTCTCTATTCCTCAGGTGAAGTGTCATTTCAATCACATTAATTATTTTCTCTCTCTATTCCTCAGGTGAAGTGTCATTTCAATCACATTAATTATTTTCTCTCTCTATTCCTCAGGTGAAGTGTCAATGAAGAAGGTAAAAGTTCAGAGGTATATAAGTGGCAAGAGGCCAGAGTATGCACCAGGGTCATCTGATGAAGAAGAAGATGAAGACTTCACTGCCCCCAAACTATCGGCACTTCAGGGATCCACCTCTCCTCACAGACAAGTGAGTAGAATTTAAATACTTTATATCTATTGCTTATCATCACCATTATACTTATCATTCATTGAAAAATACTGTATATTCTCCAACTTAAATACTTGTGATCATCATTTTACTTATCATTCATTGAACCTTCTTTTTCAGTCACAACTCACAGAAACTGAATTATCAGATCCCCGATTGCGGCGTTTATTAGGCCAAAGACAATCTGGAGGACCTCGTCGTAGAATGGCTCAGGTGAGGAATTTTTAGTAAAAGCTGGTATCCTTGTAAGTTTTTTCTTTTTTAAATTCTTTCCTGTAATCCTAGTTTTACTTACTAATATATGAGCTAGATAGCTATTTATCTTTGCTTGCTTATGAAGTTATGACAAATTAGGAAGTATATTATTATATTACATACTATAGTGTTCTTATTAGAAAGCATAGTAACGGCTTGCTTTCTCTTCTGTGGTCTATTCTGTTCTATTTTTCAGAAGTGTTGCTTGAAAATTTATTTTAATTTTAAATATGGACCTATGAATAGATCATCAGTTTATCTCTGGCTTACCATTTTTCAATATGTGATAACTTATCTTGCAACAGCAATCTACCTAACTCATTGATTTAAAATATATAGATTTAATGTTTGGATCTTATGAACTTCATTATTACAATAATAGGGCAAAAAAAGTTTATTTTTATTTCACCTATATATCTTATCGATTTTTTTGTTTCTTGAAATATGTACACATTCTCTAACTGAATTTTTTTTTTTTCCAGGCTGAGGTGATAGAGGAGAGTGAGGATGACAAGTCAGATGCCAATGCGTCAGACATGGAGGCATCCAAACAGAGCGAGTCAGAGTCTGACAGTGATGCTGAGGAAGCGGAGGTGGACGAGGATGCACTCGCTCTCAGGAGACAAAAACTAAGGTGAACATTGAAAACATTCAACTATTGGTAAACACTAACTGAAATGATAATTATAATTTCTTCAGTGATAATTCTTCCATCTATTTATTACTTCATTTTAATTAGGAAATAGGAATAAGTCTTTAGTAGTGTTTGCTCCTAAATTTCTAATTTATTTATCATTAATTGGACTATTAGAAATTCTCAGTTTGTTGTTAGTGACTAAATATGATCACAAAAATAATAAAGAGTTAAACATCTCTAAGTTATTAAGTAGGTAGCTACAACTCTATTAATACGAATTAAAAGTTTTTTTTTAACTGATGGTAGCAGTTTCCTCTTTGTTTACTCTTTTAAAGATTCTAGCTATAACTTTTAGCTACCCTCTATTTTCTCATCAATTCATAAGCTTCAATCAAGCTCCTTGACTTACTCCCTTTACTTTTTGAATAGTGATCATTCTCCAAAAAAACATATCCACTAAAGTATCCGATCGCCTAATAGCTAATACTGTTTTTCATGAAAAGTTGGTTGCAAATCGTTTTTACATTGCAAACAGTAATATATCTTTATATAATATATATACTTAAATATTAAATAATATTATTATTTGCATGTGTCAGCTAAATAGTAAGAAATTTTAAATAATTTTCATTTATTTACTCTAAATGTTTTCATTTTCAGAGAGCGTGCAATGGCGAAGACTCAAAGAGAGGAGGAGGTGCTGAACAAAGAGGAGGAGGGCAGTGATGACAGCAGTGAGGAGGAGAGTAGTGAATACTCGGAGGAGACTGATTCAGAGGAGGAGGGACCAAGAATGAAGCCAGTCTTTGTGAAAAAGAAAGACCGCCTCACAATGCAACAGAAGGAAAATTTAGAGCAGACCACCAAACAGTCTCAGTCTGAAGCCAGGAGAAGAGCTGAAGAACGCAGACGAGAAATGTTGCGTTTCATCGAGAACGAGAACAGAACGACAGCGCCTCCAGCTGCTGGGGGAGACAGCAACAGCTTCAGACCAGACGGTACCTTGATAGGAGTGGGGGGAGAACTGAAACACGACAACGTCTCCACTAACGCCAGACTGGAGGACATCAACACAGACGATGAGGCTGATGATGTGGAGTATGATAACTGGAAACTCAGGGAGTTGAGAAGAAGGAAGAGGGACAAGGAAGAACAAGAGGCTATGCAGAAGGAAAAGGAAGAATCAGAGAAGCTTAGAACGATGACTGATGAAGAGAGAAGAATTGAACAGAGAATGAATCCCAAAGTAATCACCAATAAATCTGCTAAGGGCAAATATAAATTCCTTCAGAAATATTACCACAGAGGCGCCTTTTTCCTTGATAAAGACGAAGATGTTTACAAGAGAGATTTCTCTGAATCTACTCTGGATGATCACTTTGACAAAGGTATTCTTCCTAAAGTTATGCAGGTTAAGAACTTTGGACGCTCTGGTCGCACCAAGTACACTCATTTGGTGGATCAGGACACCACTACTTTCGACTCTCCCTGGGCCACAGACACACAAATTAACAATAAGTTCATCAGTGGGGCAGCTGGTGGCATGAAGCAAGTCTTTGAGAGCACCTCCCTTAATAAACCTAAGTCAAGCTCTCGTAAAAAAGATTAGACCAACATGAACAATAATTAGATATTAATCAATTTTACATTGTATATTTTTCCCTCTTTAACGTTTTGAGTAATGACTGCTCTCAATAGTTAGATCTATTCTAAACAATGTCACAAGAGGTCCTTACTGAAAGTTTCGCTTCATTTTTGAGCTCTTACCTGTGCTGTTAATTTTAGATCACTTTTTAGCACCAGGGGATCTATCCTGAAGCTGTCTGTGGTGAATGGAAGAGAAGGGGAACTTTTACATTTTCAATCATATTTTTATCGTTTTTATTTTACCATGTTTATAGTTTTCTTAACGTTTTTGTTTTGAATATTGTAATCAATATCAATAAGGAGTAGGTCAGTTCTATTGTAACTATGTAGTCATTTTCTTGGATTATGTTAATTAGCTAAATTAAAAAAAATTCCATTTGAAATGTAAACTATGTTATTTGTGTATTTAGAACCCCCAGCTATCTGCGGCTAATGGAAGAGAAGGGGTCAGAACTGTTGTAATTTGAATTATGGATTGTTTTTTTTTTCATTTTTTAACATTTCTTGCAGTTTTAGAGGATAGCGTTAGGGCGTTCTTCAATTACGAGGTCTTGGATTTTGTGTTATGTAGGCTTGTAGATTTACTATCACCTCTTCATTTTCCTCTTCCATCCATGAGTGCAGCAGCCACTGGTGCTTGTGTCCCTTTTTATCACACTCCTTGGTAAGGGACTGCATCCATGAGCTTCTAGTAGCATTTATGTGACTTTGTTCGTAAAGTCACTTTCCTTTCTGACTGCCTCCATGTCCAAAGAAATGTGTAGCTCCTCATTAGGTCATTGTATATAGTAATATGTTAATATTATAGGATTTAGTGAACTTTTGTTAGATTACTTTTTAGAATACATCTAAATCAATTTGTACTTATTGCGTTTCATCGCCTTTGTTATTAGATTTGGTAATGCTTGAAATTGAAGATTATCGTGGAATTGAAATAGCGAGATGAATAATCATTAACTCTTTATAAACTAAACTTATTCTTAGATTTTTTCATCAATCTTCTTCTATCCCTAAGTAGAAACCAAATTTATAAACTTCCTATAAACTAACTTTAAATCAAAAATATTCCAATATATAACGCTACACAGTTATTTCAAACTTTAGACATAAATGCTACATGTCAATGGATAGAAAACAACAAGATATGTTGATCTTTTCTTTATGCAAATAATAACACATAATATAGTTAGAAACTGCACCCAAATAAAGTCTCTTTGATGCTTTACATTAGCCAATATCTAACTACTAGTGAAATATTTCTCTTGGCATTATTATTATATTAGCTCAAATTACTGGTCCTTACCAGTTTAATATTTCGATTGATAAAACAACTTCTAAAAGATTCGTACTCAAGACAAAAATGGTTTCTCCCGAGTTGAATTTTTGGTGCTTTACAATCCCTAGTGTGATAATCAGACCCTTTGCCTCTCTTTCCTCACACATTTCAGAGCCTCTTAACCACTTTCTTTAGTGAATGCTTCAATAGCTACCACATTGAAGGAATAATGAAAAAAGTCGAGAATGGTATTTCTATTAGGAACATTATGATAACACAAAAATAAATAAGATATACAAATAATTTCCTATTAAAAACAAAAGTACATCTAAGTCATTTACATAAATTAATTTAGATTAATATTTTCATGGAAGACTGTTGTCAAATTGTAGGAAAAACTTATAAGAATGTCATTTGTTCAACATAATTATAATATCCATAATAAAGTACAAAAAAGTCAGGGGATAGTTACAAAGGTTGTGTTTTTTTCTAAATTTAACAATCGAATTAACATTGAAAACAGTGTATCATAATAACAGTGCATAATAACTAGTGCAGTTGGTCAAATATGGTAAATGCCCTTATTAGGACACAAAATCAACTAGGAAGTCATATAATAGAAATGGAAGTAGTAGTTACCTTTCTTTGCAGTGGCATGCTTATCATTTCCATTATCGTAAAGAATACGGAAATCTCTGAACACAAGTTCACCATTCTCACCATCATTTTCCTCACTACCAAATATCCTATTAACATTAATGGAATACAATTCTCCTTCAAGCTTTTTCAACTCGTCCTCATTTTTTTCATCGAAATTAGTCAATTTCCTACCTAAATCTTCTTCCATTTTATTTTTATTTGTCAAATAATAATTCATGTCGCAAGAAAGCTCAATGGGAAACTTCTTGAAGACTTCAGACAGTGAAACAGTGGAATCTGTTTCAATGGGTTGGGCCGCGTTTTTAGAATTGTTAAAATTTTTCCATCGTTTCGTCAAAAGCTCATCTAATTGTTCCCTACTTTCAAAATATTTGGTACCTATAATACTAACAAACAAGTCAAAGTCTCCATGGCCAAATGGTTTCAATGTTTCTTTCTTAACTCTATTACCACTCCAATCGTGGTTCTCAAAGGCTGTGGTAACATTTTGGTCGATGCCCTTCTTGTGAAGGTAGACTCCATCCCACTCCATTTGGAGCACACAAGGGGCGTCATAGATGTCGTACTTGCCGTTCATCAAATTATTCTTTATTTCTTCGCAACTCTTTTCGATGATTGTTCCCGCCATTTTCAGTAGTCTACATCTGTAAAATAAGGAAAATTGTAAACATCTAAATTATTCTTAAGTAACTGGAGTCAGATTATGAAAAACAAATGGGAACATTTTAACGTTAGGTTTATTCACTCGTTAGTTTAATTCTTTTGAAAATAGGTTCGACTCAAAATATTTTTCTTGTAGGGAGATAGATATGCAAAATAAAAGGGATTATGAGGAATAACTGTGTCCCGATTCTTAGGGTTCATGAAACAGAGCGCCTTGACTTTGTCTTTTTATTGGTGATCTGCAACAAATAATTACAGGTCCTAAATTGTTTGTTCATGAAACGTATAATAGCTATAGCAAATGGAATGGCTTTATACAATTATTCTACCTAACACAGTTAAGTTATCATTCAACATTTAGCAAACTCACTTCGTTTTGAAGTAATTAAATATCATAATATGATATTGTGGAACACGTAATGGGTGATAAAGAGCATTTTGTAAATTGGCATCTCTGAATAAATATAAAGGGTTAACTGGAGCGTCTAGCTGACCCTGATTAAAGTTTAAGCTAGCCGGTTATTCACTACTGAAAAACATTAAAACAAATAAATAGAGGTAGTTACAGTTAAATGAATACTAATGCCAAGATAAAGGCCGAAAGCCTTAAATTTACTCTATATTGAAATTGATTCCCTTACCTAGTTCAAAATTTCTCGCGGAGATCACACTATTAACACACTCATATGCGCAATAAGGCTAAGCTAACAGTGCCAAAACGTCTGCTGCAGAAAGAGGGCCAACAGATGGCGCTTTATTTTCGAAATTATACGATGTATAGGGGTTGATAATTGGGATGAATATATGATAAGTGATGACATTTAAGAAAACGCTCCCACGACAAACTTGATTATGACATTTTTTCATCATTTGATGGAATATTTATCAAATTCCACTTTTAGAAATTATTGCCATATAGGAAAATTAGGATGGAGCGTATTGTTGCGTATTGTTCAAGCGTGAATATTTTTATTACAGTTGGGTATTACCGTATAACCAAAGATGATGATATATCAAAAAATTTCATAATCTCACACGAGTAATTTTGATTTAAAATATTGTGTCAGGAGGAAATAAAAAATGAACAATTTACTCAAGTTAACGATTTTTGAAATGGTTAGTAGCTAATACATAAAAAATAATTGAACTTCTACTCAATGGCAACAATAATCAATTCAGGGTTGTCATAATATGCTCTTAAAATCATAGATCCCAAGAATATCATAGACGAACGAAATGAAATGGTATCGAATACTATATACAGCTGGTTTAGAACGATTCAATAGTGTTTAATTCTCTCCGTCTATAATATTCTCGGGATCTATGATTTTTAGAGCATATTGTCACAACCCTAGTAATCATAGAAATAAATGTGTATATTGTGACTACTTATTTAAATAAATTACCTTGACTTCATACTTTACACCATTAAAGATTTTGTCTTTTGAAATCAATGAAAAATTCTAAAGATTGGTTATCTGGTCTCTGACAGAATTAACAAATTTGATGAAGACATCAACACTGTCTCGATGAGATTGGCTCTGCTTTTTAGAATTGGTATAGAATTTAGTTTGGTCTGTTCTCGATGGAGGGGACCTCTCACCAAATTATGAGGATACAACAAAAGGAAGAGTAGCTAGGGCAATAGTTAGGTTGTAACTGTCCACTATCTACGCACTTCTTCAAGGTCTTTCTTGATGTGATCTTTCTTTATGAACACATGAACAAGAAGTTCAAATCCTTTTTAATCGGTTTGGTTGGGTTTCTCACTGAATATCTTTTTCATACGATTTAAAATAGTAGTAAAAAATGAGCTCTCCCTGTAAAGTTTTAAAAGATCACCATAAGCACAATTTATGTACTGCAATAACATATTCTTTATATTTGACAAGAGAGTTTTTAAAGAATATATATATAATTTTTCACCACTTGAGAAAGTGATAGAAGATATCACCAAAAATCAACACTTCGACTCAATTCTTATCATTCAAATTTATATATTATTTATTCTGATTCGTCATCGTCGACAAGTAACTAGAGTTACTCTATATAAAATATTTCAAAGCTATGAATTTTGTACAGTTTCCAGTACAGGCTGTGTTTTATATGATATCAATCGATTCAAGGAATGTGAATAAGAACAAAAGAAACCGTCTGTCCAGTAGTTTTTGCGTCTAAAATCTTTCCATCAAAGCACGACCAAATTGATTACCAAAATCATGTTCAACATTGACAATCTCATCGTTTTAGTTTCGCCTTCATCTGTTTTAACATAATTTATATCATCGACTAATTTCAATTCGACTACGTAAGAATTGGCGGTGGCCATCATTGTACCGCAATTAGCTGAGTCTCCTTCAAGAACAGAGTTTGCTTCTTTAGTAACGGCTTTATCGTTCATTGGATCCAATACTCTACTTATCAGCCCAATATATCAGTTGCGAGTGTGCCAAGCAATTATCGTTCTTATTACTAGGCTACTAACTCCTAACTTTGACCATGGCTGAATTAATGGGGAACCCATTACTCGGAACAATTATTATTTGTTTAAAAATTTCATCTCATACTGAAAGAATTTTTATGAAGTTTCATGTATTCATCATTACATTTTCTAAGAAATTCGATGGTTTTCTCAGTATCATTGATGATAGACTCCTATTGTTGGCTCTTCATCCAATTCTTTCACAAAATATTCACTATTTTCTTGAAATATCGAGAAAACTTAGCTACTTTCTCTGCCAAATTATTTCAATCAAAAAAATTGTCGTGATTATTAATGATTTCTAAAGTTTCGAGTTTAAGTTTTACTGGTGCCACTCTTCTGGTTATATTTCTAAAAGTAATTCGTTATTTGATATTGTAATTTGAAATACATCCTCACCACTTTTTTACATTTACTATTTATTCTCTTTTCAGTCTGCTTACATTCTAGTTATTTTAGTCTTCTAGTTATATTTTTCCTACACTGTTTACAAGGCGTGTCAATATTACAAAAGTGATATATAGAATATTCTAAACTACTGGTTTATTAATTATATCCATCATACCCAATCTAGTAAATTTTGTGGCAATTTGTCCTTACCAAAAGAGAAAGAGAGAGAGATTGTGCAGCTGCTAATTGGTCGTCTACTGCCCTCTGTGTGATGGGAGAGTCCTGTTCAGGAGTGGTCTTTCAAGGTGTACTTTTTCTCAGCCGATAACTCAGGTTGATCTCTTCATTGTAACTGAAAATAATATTTGAGGTAACATATTAGTGTATAGTTTCGTGAATATGAGACATGCGAACTTGGTTGTAAAATTGAAAAATTCGAGAGTAATGAGTTTAAAATAAGAATAAAAAACCTTTAGATCCACACAAAGGCTGTTTTAAAAACTTATATTTTAACTAAAAATTCTAAGAAGGTAAAGAGGATAAAAATTATTTCCAAGATTTTTTTTACTACTTTCTCTGTTGATGATTCTCAACTTACTTCGTGTTTCCCCCTGGAGATGATCGTCCAGTAGATGTTTAAGGCCAAGCTCTGCCATGTAGATTCACCTGCAAAGATTTACCAGTTAGCTCAAAGATACAGAGAAATACCATAGAGAGTAATTGCTAATATATTCTTGCATATATTAGCAATACTAATTGGTGTAATATTATGCAGTCCTTAAAGTGTAATATTAAGCAGTTGTTTATGTACAAAATTGAATAAAAATATACTAGGTAATTGGAAATAGATTTAATACAGCAGTTCAACTTTTTAAAAGCTCAGTTGCTTCATAGAAAGAAAAAGAGTCTACATTTGATAGGACTATTCTCTATCCATCATGTGACATGACTAAAGGATGTATCCACAGAGCCAATTGGTCTTCTCTTCTTCCACTTCATCTCAGATGTACAGCAGAAAATCTGGACGCTGCATCGGTAGAACGGTTTGAAGAGTTGATAGTTCGGTGGAATGGAGGGTAGTGTGATCAGTGGGTGTGGTTAAATCACAACCAGCTAACCACACTGCCAACCATTCAAACACCGCATTTTACCCGCCTCTACCATGAGCTTCAAGACTGCTCTCCTGGGTTGCTACCTTGAACTTCTTTCTTCAAACACCTGCTTAGAAATTAATTAGAAAAAGGGGTAAAACAAATTACACATTGTACAGTATATAATTGCGACATCACCACAAGTTTCATAATTTATTTTGAATGTAGTTCTCAAGCTTTGAACGTTCTTCAGAGATACAGTACTCGGAAAGTGGATGTTTTCATAGGTTATGACAGGCCAATCAGACTATCTAAACTTCATATTAGTTCGTGACGTATGTCTGTTTACGGTTCACAGACATCTTTTGGATAGATTCGTTTGAGGAAAATCTCTTTCTCATACCTTTAATGGAATAATTTATTTTTGAATAGTGTTATCAGTTTTTTTTACCTATAATATACATGTATAAAATAAAGCACAACATATTTAATTATTGAAATATAAATTTCTCCCATGTTCCATTCACAGTAAGAAGTGAATGGAAATCACCTGACACAATAAAAACACAAACTGTTGGCATTACCAAACATGAATGGTAATATAAATCAATTCAATATTTGTTCAATAAACAGTGTATTCATCACAAAACAGTTTATTCATCACAAAACAGTTTATTCATCACAAAACAGTTTATTCATCACAATTTGTTAGTCGTTACTGGTAGACCATGCAACATGAGTAAAATATCAAGAAATCTCTTCAACAAAAAATTGTTACTCTTTGAACTCAAATTTAGATGCCACTCCATAAACTTCTATCTGTGTAAAATAGTAATGCAGCTCCCAAAGATTTCTTCAATTACCTACCATTGCACTATTTATTATGATGATAGTGGTGTCATTTGCGTCAAATGTTTAACTATAGTTGAATAAAATGAGTCACTACAATGTCAAAATACTTATTTTATTCATCATTTATAATATCATAATAGTGACTTGAAGCAAATATCTAGTTGTTCCTCGTATTATTTATTCATATAAAATATTTCCCATTATTTTTAGTTTTTTAATGAATTTTAAGCTTCAAAATTTAATCATGGCTAAAGATGGAAATGAAACCACCATTGTAGGAAACTGTTCAATGATGGATAAAGTCTCCATGAATATTTCCAGGTCTCTCGAATGGTTTAAGGAAATTTGGACTGTGGAAAATCGACTGCGGCAAGATCACCTCCAAAGTTTCAGGAGCATAAAATTAATTAAAGACACCAGTGAAAATTTGTATCATATATGTGTAAAAAAATTTAATGTTCTCCATCGTGTAAAAAAATGTGTTCGAGAACACAGTCCATAGAAATAGAAGTTATTTCAGCCCTTTCCTTATAACCATTTTGAGTTTCAATTCTGACATGTGACAAAAATCCTTCAGTGGGCCCCATTTCCATGCAGCTATCGCCTTGCATTGCTTCAGCAGTGATGATTTCATAGTATCTACCCTGGATTCAAAATGGCAGCCTACATAAATAAAGTAATTTCTTGCATATGTTCAGTTTAAACTTCCTTTTTTCTATTTATAATTAATGTTCACACAGTAATGAAAATTTCGACGAAAAGAAACACCTGAATGACAAAGTAATTAGCTTTTGTCTCAGGATGATGGGGTTGAGGAGCAATGAGAGGGAGCTGTTTCAGTAACAGTTTCTGGAGCCCATTGCATTTTGTGGAGCAGGTAGTAAAAGAAAAGAAAAAAATTAAAGAAATTGATATTATTGACTCTTTTTATTATGGACTAAAATTTGACTAATTTTTTTATGATCTTTACAACAATATTTAGTACACACACACGGACACAAAATCCACAGAACCATAGCATCAGTATGATCACCACAATATCAGTAGCTAAGTCCTGACAACCTTACATCTCCCCATCTTAAACATCTGGATCCCTTGGGAATAAAAAACATCTCTGTACTCTTCAACCTCTCAGTCAACAAAGCAGATAATCCAACAATCTAGAAAAAATCCATAGTAATCCAAATTCTGAAACCTGGTGAACCTTCTGAATGCAGTAGATCATACACACTGCCAAAATATTGGAGCGAGTACTGCTTCCGCATATCACTGAGGCACTCTCACTGTCAAAAATTGCAGCATGGATTCAAACCGTTTACCACAACTGCTCTATTTCCTCTAGAAAACAATATCGCAAACAGGTTCAACCAACTCAGACTACCCAGCAGAACCACAGCCAAATCAATCGACATATGAAAAGCATTTAACACTGTCGATCACACCCTACTACTAAGCAGAATCGCAGAATTCCAACTCAAAAACAACCTGATACAATGGATATCAGCATACTTGCTTTAATATCGTTAGAGCACTCGCAGGTACAAACAGGGTCCATCAGAAGAAAACGCAAATGGTCACACACAGATCCATAATCAGACCAGTCATGACTTAAGCCTGTCCAAATAACTTCCCTGAAAAACGCAGCCTTCATTCCGAAACCAACGTTCCCCTCATTATGTAGCATCTCTTCCTCTTGTATACCCAACTCCTGACCTGCACTCTCCGCCCACAGCACCCTACTCACACCGTTGTCACGACACCCTTGGACCCGAAAAAAATGAAGAACAAGCTGCAGTCGACGTCCCCCTCCTCCCCTAACCTAGTTTTTCGTCCTTGTTTATAGAGACCTATAAAATCAAGACAAAAACTATCCACAGACAGATTGTGGAGAACACCACAGCCTACATGATCGGGTAGTGGGACCGATTCCACCCCAATCTATGAGTCAAAACTCAAGTTACCTCGCCTCTTCAGTCCACATTGTCGCAAATCAGATCTGACCACTGCCGACTTTTTTCATTCTACCTTGCACGGGTGGGCAAGACCCGAGTATCTTCTTGACCAGAGTACCACACGGAGGAACACTCTGCACGACACTAGTTTCAGTGTCTATCAATGCCTACCAACCTCACCGCAATGGACCTCAGGGAGAAACCAATAGAGATTTCAGAGCTTTTGACCACGATCCCAGCTATGGGTCTCCCACCTCTTCTTCAGCCACCGCCGGAGCCACCATTAACTAGGGAAGTTTCGGGGGGCTGACATTGGAGTATGGTGTAAAACAACAACATCAACAGTATACTCACACGGGGCAATAAGTCAGAAGAATGGCACTAAAACAATATTATCAATTTTATTACTAAGGAGGATCCTTTTGACTTAGGTATTTCATCCATTCCAGAGCCAAAAATTACAGGTAACCATCACCAAAGTGTGCAAGATATGTTCCGCAAGGAATGGACACAAATACTTCATAAGATAATTTGTGACTATTGAAGAGGATTCTCTCACTGTACATAGCTTGTAATACAAATTGTTCTTGTTTCAATATTTGTATTTTTTAAATAAGTAAGAGACTAAAATTTTATAAGGATAGTTATTGATGTCTCTTTATAATTAAATATAGTAATCTAATTCCCTCCTCTCCCTTGCATTAAAAAATGTACTAGGTAGGGTAAAACACAAGTGAAAAGTCAACAGATTTATACATTTTTCTACATTTTTCCAAATAATGTTCTATAATGTTTTGTCCAAAATGTTTTCAGTTTAATATATTTCTTAATAGGTGAAAGTATTCAATAATAATTTGAACCTAATAATTCCATACGAGTTTCATAAGATCTTTGCATTTTGTATATCAGTTTGTTTTATTGTAGCGAGGGGGATTGCATTTTCACATCTAAAAATCTTCCTTATTGGATAATCTTTTATTTCAAATTATGGGAATTACATGAATTTCCCCTTAATTCCATAACTGCACAATGGAGTAATGAAATTCCTTCTCGGTAATTTCTATCTACCAAAATAATGTCATTTTTAAGTTTCCTATAAGTTCATCTTCTTTCAACATGAAATTCATTTATATGAAACAATTAAAGAATATTTGGTACAATAAACTATTGAAAATATTATTCTAGTTCCATTACTTAATATATCCACATCCAGTTTGAAAATCGAATGACGATGAGATTCCAATTTAATTACATATAAATAAATGAATATTCTAAAATAAGATTAATTAATTGTTTAAATTATTAGCCACTGACGGCAGTTAATTACGCCAGCAACATTTCAATTAAATTTCTGTTTCAATTTTAAAAATCTACTTGAAAATTTTTGACAGGTTTCATTTTCAGGAAAATTAATTTTTTTTGCTGACTTCAAAGCCTAAATTGAAAGGAAAATATGACAGTAGAGCAAAGTACTGCAGTAAGTACTGGCAAAGTACTGCATTAAGTACTGGCAAAGTACTTCAGTAAGTACTGGCAAAGTACTGCAGTAAGTACTGGCAAAGTACTGGCAGAGTACCCCATACAGACACCACATCTTCGTCAAAGTCTCTCTGTCACTTGTAAAAATGATAAGCTGAGCATTTGGTGGAGAGGCAGCGCCATTCGTCTTGTTTCACTCTCCTGATTATGCAGTGTACTTTGAAGCCATAATAGACAGTCCCTCTCCTCTCTCTTTCTTTGAGACTCTATGGAATAATACTTTTAACAGCTAGAGCCACTTACACAGCATTTCATGTGGCCACTGTTAAATTAAGTACTTCTTTATCAATTAAACTATTAATTTAGTATGCCTTTGATTAGTTCAGAATTATTGGGTGATTTTATTATTCCATGCTTTCTGATGTATTGTAAGTAATTTTATTGTCTATTTTCCGAGGTAATTCTTTCTATTTTTTGTTGTTGTTACCAATTTATTGACTCATCAAATAATTGCATTAGTGACGGTCATGCCAATCTAATATATCCATTGAAACTACAAAGTCTAGGAAAGATTTTACTATAATGTTCATTTTAAATGTTGCCATCTTCTCACCACCGTATGTACGTCAGGTGGTGATATCCAATTACCTGTACATAGATTACAGGTGTAGAGGATGTGACACTCTACACCTTGCTAGTAAGCTTGGTTCACACCATAAAATAATGCAAATAATATTTAATATTTGAAATATTAAATATATTAAATTATAGAAGAGTTTCTATAATTATTTCAAGTCAATTAAAACCATAATTTCTTTTATGAGAAGAAACAATTTTCTGTTCGGTAGATTTCTTTAATTAAGGTGAGTTTCTTACTGTTTCACTCACAGTAAATAGAAGCATGTCACAGCACCTATTAATTAAACTATTGTAAAGAGATAAAGAAATGCTGTGGCAATTCGTCATTATTATTGTAATGTATGACTACTATTATTTGGTAATAACATTTTAACCATTATTATTATATGGTATAAACATTATTACTACCTATATGGTATAACCATTATTAATATATGGTATAACCATTATTAATATATGGTATAACCATTATTAATATATGGTATAAACATTATTACTATATGGTATAACCATTATTATTATATGGTATAACCATTATTATTATATGGTATAACCATTATTATTATATGGTATAACCATTATTATTATATGGTATAACCATTATTATTATATGGTATAACCATTATTAATATATGGTATAACCATTATCAATATATGGTATAACCATTATTATTATATGGTATAACCATTATTATTATATGGTATAACCATTATTATTATATGGTATAACCATTATTATTATATGGTATAACCATTATTATTATATGGTATAACCATTATTATTATATGGTATAACCATTATTATTATATGGTATAACCATTATCAATATATGGTATAACCATTATTATTATATGGTATAACCATTATTATTATATGGTATAACCATTATTATTATATGGTATAACCATTATTATTATATGGTATAACCATTATTATTATATGGTATAACCATTACTATAAGGTATAAGAATAATTTATTTAGCAAATTGATACGACAAGCAATGTTAGATAAATTTTATTGGATAAGAAAAACATTCAGTAATTATTATTATATATTATAAATTATCTTATGTACATGTTTCATTGATAAAAATCATTTTAGTTACTAATCACAATGAAAATAATTACTCTTCGATATGAAATTCAATGTAAAATACATATACACTACATAATAATTATAATAAGGTACCTAAATTACATTTATTTAGCATCTGCATTCATTATTGTCTTTAAAAAAAAAAAAAAAAAAAAAAAATTATACACAATAAATGAAATAAAAAATAAAAACTGGGTAACTTAATATGATAATCAACAAAAGTAATCTATACAATTATGGTATATAAATGAATATATATTGTAACTATTATTTAATTAGTTTATAAATTAAATAGTTACAAACTAACCAATAAATTTAGCAAAATTAATACATTCTTTCTTTTAAATTATAATAACAGTACAATAATTAAACTATATCATCTAACAATATTTAGGAGAAATATAAGACTAGTTTATATGGAACGACTCGAAATTTTTCAGCTGTAATTGTCACGCAGCTTATTTATAAACATTAATAAGGAACTTATAAGACAGTCCTTAGGCATCTTTCTGAAATAGTTAATTGTTGCTATGAAGAAGTTAGCAAAGCAGTCTATAAAATGATGTAAACCTCAAAAGGAGAGTCAGAAAGACAAGGGGATGCCAAACAGCTGATGCGGGGCAATGCAGTAGTGTGCATTTCTATACACCCTCTGATTGATGCTTCGTACACACTGTCATACACTTCGTCACACAGGGTAAGTGACTTGTGAATAGATCAAACTTTGGAAAATTGTTTATCAAACAATAGAATCGACAATTATTTTATTAAGTGATTATTTTTATGAGTTTTCTGACATAAAAACATGGAATTATGCACTTTATATTGACTAATTTCAATAAACTCATCAAACCATCATTTTCCAAACAGTTTCCCAAACAAGAGAGAGTGTGCACGCTAACACTGAAAACTGTTGAAGATACCGCTTTAGTGTGACGAAGTGTTTGAGAACTAAAAAATAAAATTGAAAGTGTTTTTGATTTTCATGATAAGGTTATAAAAATTCTAAACTGATAAAAGCAAGAAGAAAAGGAGTTAGTAAATAAGAATGAAAATCATCTCAATTCTACATACCATAGTTCAATTATAATAATTTGTAATAAAGGTCTCCTCTGAATGATGAGCAATTCATGGTTCATATATTTGGTTGTACAGGAAAGATTTCAATTAGCAATATAATAATAATAATACAATTTCTCCCTAGTTACTAGTCCCAGTTTCAGTTTTCTTTTTAACACTTTAGCATACGAGGTAATTCGCTCAGATATCGTTTGAGTACTTCTTTTGAATTGATCGCATGACTGTAATTAAGTCAACATCAAATTCCTTGAAATGAGAGAGGAAAATAGTCTCTCTTTACATTTAGAGAGGGAAAAAAACATTAATTTAGTCATTATAAATAAATATAAGAAAAAGAACTAAGCATTTATTTAATTGAAGTTTCCCAATTTAAGGGAACGAATAATGTTCGACGTGAAATAAAACTACTTCTTTAGTTCGTTTTCCTGTCACTAAGAGTTAAGTATTTAACTACAATTGTTGTGATTTTAGGTAAAGAATCACCAACTTCCTTGCCGTCAAATCTGTTTGGAGTCAATGGCAGCAAAGTGAACTAATAGTTATGATTTAAATGTACAAGGTTTTAAATGATTTATTAACAACAGTTGGGTACAAAAAAGTTTTTTCTTCTTAAAATAATGCTAGTAATTCACAAACATTAACTAGCTAGATAATAGTAACAAATACATTTAGAACATTAAGTTGGTATCTTAGCAACTCTACTTATCTTTCTATGTAAAATGTCAACAATTGATTTCTTTATATAAATTGATTCTTATTTAATTCTGTTTAAGAAATATTTAATAAGGAATATATTGAACAAATTCTTAACAGTTGCATAACATTTGTTCCTAAAAGAATTAAAATCTTATGGAACGTAGGAATTAGGAAAAGTTTAATTTCGTAATTAAATTACATAATATCAATGCAATATTTCTTAATAGGATTTTTATTTAAAATCAGACACATGGAATCAATTAAAAAGGAAGAAAAACCTCCATTGTTCAATAGATCTAAAAAAGGAGAATTGCTTTCTATCTTTGTTTCAATATTGGGAAGATTGCAATTAAATGTACACTTTATTAAACGAACAACATTTACTGTACAATGTACAAACTATAAGTTCTACTTAAAGTATGTTTATTATGTGACTGACCATTGAAACTCAGTGCCTGACTGTAAATAGTGCAAGTTCTACACTAATTAAAAAGATTGTACTGCAGTGGGATAAGAAGTAAAGGTAAATTAGAGGCTAATTGTTCACATTAACAGACGAGTAGTCACATGAATAATGCGCAGAGCTTTGCTAAGTTTATTGCTGTTGAAGGAGATTAATGTTATAAGACAGCCTCACCCTCTTAAAATGCTAATGACTTTTTAGAGTAGCACAACTTTCTATGAAAATTTGAGTGTTAAATCTAGATGGAAGAAAGTTAGTAAATAAAATATTATTTAATAAATATTTACGTCTATTTCTTTTCGCTACTAATTCAACACACTTATTTTGCATTGTTCGAATTAGACTATTAGATATAAGGAGTTTGAGTGGGAATTTCATTTCAAACATTTATTATTCTCAAATTGACGTCAATTGTGGTACACTCTTATTCTTCTCTTTCTTTAAATTTTGACAAAAGAAATTAGATGCATGAACTATTTATAGAACTATTTAAAAAATATGAAAATCTCTATAGGCTATTTTCTAATTTAGATCTAACACTCAAATTTACATGAAAATTAGCTGAAATGAAGAAGTTATTAACATTTTAAGGTGGTGATTATACTTATTTAATGAAAGTAGCAACACACAGTTGTGGTAATTGAAATGTTAGATCATTCTAAGATTTCAATTCGATGGATTTCTATTGAATATATATGCGTACTTTTTCTTTACAGACAAAAAGTCAAAATGAATTTATACTTGCTCTAATTTAAAGATAAGTTTCGGTACCTATCAGCAACATAATTCAACAAGAAATCCAAAGTAGAGTTTGATTGAGGTACTTTTTCGCTAATTTTTCACGACATCAATACCAGTGCAGAACTCCCTCGGTTTGCATGACACAAAGTACTATGCACTAGCGGTACTTGTGCATTCTTGAGATAAATGCGGTAGATAAGGCTGGCTTTACTGTGTGACTCTGCTGAGGTACAATGAGGGTGATGGTGAATGGTGTGTAGTTCTTGTCGCACCAGATGACATACCAGACAATGCATTTACATGGTGGTATTACATGTGTAAACGCACTTCTGGTACGGACCTGTGATTGACATATTGACATTAGCCCACCAAACTGTGATTGACATTAGCCCAAACTAGAAGCTGGTGAGATTGGTAGAGAGGTTCACTAGGTTCTCTGCCAATGTTCAGGTGGATGGTGTCAGTGGAGGATGGAAGTTAATGTGTCACAATATTATACAGATGACACACATCATAAGGTAGAACAATCAGTACAACTGACAGTACACAGTTATAATGAGCATCATGAGGACAATATTGAGTAGGATAAACCTTAGTTGGTGTTACATTGCTTTGAATTCATTGTGATGGATGAAATTTGTGTTTTACTGTTCAGTTGTTTTCTTATAAATTCAGAATATTCGATATCATTAATAATACATATTTGACAAAATATATTTTACTTATATGAATGGTATATACTGTAGAACTCCTCTATAGTGAATGTAGTCCTTATTAAGAGAGTAGCCACTTAAAGTCAACACATTTTCATTAGTCTGCTATGATTGGCCATCAGCTTTAGAAAACTAATGGCAATTCATAGCATGTTTTCAAATGTGTTCACTATAGAGGCTACTTTCTTACTCAGCACTCTCTATTTACTATAGAGGAGTGGTATGTTGTGGTCTGTTTTAGTCAGTCAAGTCATTTATTTAGCATGTCACTAATTATCACTGTATTTAATAATTAGAGTAAATAATATTGCCTACATAAATCAATGAGTTTCAAGTTAGTTGCAATGGCTATCGCACCCAAAGAACTGAGTCACATTAGCATGGCAGTGAGACAGTTACAGTCACATTAGCATGGCAGTGAGACAGTTACAGTCACATAAGCATGGCAGTGAGACAGTTACAGTCACATTAGCATGGCAGTGAGACAGTTACAGTCACATTAGCATGGCAGTGAGACAGTTACAGTCACATAAGCATGGCAGTGAGACAGTTACAGTCACATTAGCATGGCAGTGAGACAGTTACAGTCACATAAGCATGGCAGTGAGACAGTTACAGTCACATAAGCATGGCAGTGAGACAGTTACAGTCACATAAGCATGGCAGTGAGACAGTTACAGTCACATTAGCATGGCAGTGAGACAGTTACAGTCACATTAGCATGGCAGAGAGACAGTTACAGTTACAGTAAGGAGGTAGAAGCCTTGTCTCGTACACAGAAACCTTAGTAAAACTTTATGCTATTGTTTACACCGGAGTTAAACTAATTTGAACTCCGATTTCACTACTGCCATTAAATAATATGCTAAAATCATTAAGTCATCGATTAAGTGATCTAGCCGATACTATCGGGGCTGAGCACGATAAATTACCACTACGCTAAAAATAGTGATCGATAACTTGAGCTATTTGAAGCTCAACAAACGAGAATAGAAATATTCTTAAATAAATCAAATAAGGAAAATTTATCCGAATATTATATGTGTAGTAATAGACTAAATAATCGAGTTTAATATAAACATAAAGCTATTCTAAATGAAAAAAAAATAATATTAAAGATGAAAAATAAAATATTATTCTTAGTAATTAAATGGATGGTGTTTAAAATTTGTTGCTCGATACCAAAGAATTATAAAATCCCCATTACACTATGAGAAAGTAAAGATATCAATTAAAGTCTTTATAATGTTTAGCACGCAAAAGCACTTCAATTAAATAATCTCATCAAATTGGCTGAAATGAAGCAGGTGGAAACACTCCTTACGCTTCCTTTTCCTCCTCTCCATAACTACTCCTTGCTATTAGTCACTACACACTAAGTCACTATACATAATACACACTAAGTCACTATACATAATACACACTAAGTCACTATACATAATACATTAGAGCCACTCATATTTTTTAAACTCTAAATTAAATGAAACTTTTAAGAGTGAAGCTAAATTGCAATTAATTTAGAAGATGGGGACCTGAATCTTAAAGAGTGGAACTGAGCGACGCCAAAGAGACGTCACAGCCACTGAGTGACGTATAAGAGACGTCAAAAGTCACTGAGTGACGTAAAAGAGACGTCACAGCTACTGAGTGTCGTAAAAGAGACGTCACAGCTACTGAGTGTCGTAAAAGAGACGTCAAAAGTCACAGAGTAAGGTAAAAGAGACGTCAAAAGTCACAGAGTGACGTAAAAGAGACGTCAAAAGTCACTAAGTGATGTAAAAGAGACGTCAAAATTCACAGAGTGACGTAAAAGAGACGTCAAAGCCAATGAGTGTCGTAATAGAGACGTCACAAGTCATTGAGTGACGTAAAAGAGACGTCAAAAATCACTGAGTGACGTAGAAGTGTCGTCAAAGCCACTGAGTGACGTAAAAGAGACGTCAAAGCCACTGAGTGACGTAAAAGAGACGTCAAAGCCACTGAGTGACGTAAAAGAGACGTCACAAGTCACTGAGTGACGTAAAAGAGACGTCACAGCCTTACTATCAACAGTCACTACCATTACATCAACAGTCACAACGACCACATCAACAGTCACTACCCTCACATCAACAGTCACTACCCTCACATCAACAGTCACTACCCTCACATCAACAGTAACTACCCTCACATCAACAGTCACTACCCTCACATCAACAGTCACTACCCTCACATCAACAGTCACTACCCTCACATCAACAGTCACTACCCTCACATCAACAGTCACTACCCTCACATCAACAGTCACTACCCTCACATCAACAGTCACTACCCTCACATCAACAGTAACTACCCTCACATCAACAGTCACTACCCTCACATCAACAGTCACTACCCTCACATAAGCAGTCACTACCCTCACATCAACAGTCACTACCCTCACATCAACAGTAACTACCCTCACATCAACAGTCACTACCCTCACATCAACAGTCACTACCCTCACATAAGCAGTCACTACCCTCACATCAACAGTCACTACCCTCACATCAAGGCTGGTAAGATCCCAAGGAATGTTTAACTACCACAGAAATAAGGTTAAATCGATGACAGTTTGGGTGGTTTTTCGCAGAGGCTCTAGTCCTCCTTCCTTCGTTCTAGCGTCACGCAACATACGCATTGCGTCAAAGCGGCGTAAGGGAACGCACTCACAAAATACACAGGGGGAACAAAACACAGCAGATAGGAGCTGTGAATAATACCAATAAGGAATAACTAGAATGTAATGCTTAAGTTGACTATGTAGAAAAAGCATGGAGAAAAGATAAGTTATAATCAATAGACAAGTAAATAACCGTTAATAAAATACACGTACAATGTTGGTAGTTTGAAGAAAAAATGAAACTATTCTGATAGAATCATGCAGTTTTTAAATGCAGAATAATAATTTCAATGTTTCTATAGTGAGATTCATTGATACTTGAATTTGAGAGAATTAGATAATGAATGCAAATTTTACAATTTAATAATTAGATAGGTATTTAATATATATTCTATAACAAGGTTTTGAATGCCATTGCAGTGTAGCACTAACTTGTTACAATGGTACAACCTTTGCAAAGTTCAAATGTTATTCAATGGCTAGTCTAAAGAGACGAAATTCAATGATTCCTTTCTTGTGTTCTCATCATTTAAAATCCTCTCCGCCATTATTGTTCGAAGCCTCCGCTTGAAATTACACTTTAACTCAATTTTGTAAGACGTAAAGAAATGTAACACATGGCGGAGTATCGGAGAGAGGGGCAACTTTTCCCTGGGAGCTGGTCTGGATCAAGCAGGGGGGGAGGGGGGTTGTTATAGGGGGGAGAGAGGGGTAGGGGGGCAACTCCCCGTAATGTGTTGGTGCAGTGCGGCACAAGCACGCGTGAGAGAGAGAGAGGGGGGGGGGGGAGGTGGTGTATGGTCAATGGAAGATAATTCTATAATTGAGAGCTGTGTTCGCTAGGCAATGAAATTAGACAAAGTAATATACAAAGCAGAGTAAATAAGTAAGAAAATAAAGGAGAGAATGGTACCTAACTACTGTGTTTTACTTTGTAGCGTTAATGCACCGCTGCATTGGATCCTGATGATGATGGCATGAAGAGTGGCTTATAGCAAAGCAATGGTAAGTAAGAAACATTAAATTGATTGAATTACTAACGTCATCTCTAGATACAGAGATAACTAATGTCATCTCTAGATACAGAGATAACTAATGTCATCTCTAGATACAGAGATAACTAATGTCATCTCTAGATACAGAGATAACTAATGTCATCTCTGGATACAGAGATAACTAATGTCATCTCTAGATACTGAGATAACTAATGTCATCTCTAGATACTGAGATAACTAACGTCATCTCTAGATACAGAGATAACTAATGTCATCTCTAGAAACAGAGATAACTAATGTCATCTCTGGATACAGAGATAACTAATGTCATCTCTAGATACTGAGATAACTAATGTCATCTCTGGATACAGAGATAACTAATGTCATCTCTAGATACTGAGATAACTAATGTCATCTCTAGATACTGAGATAACTAACGTCATCTCTAGATACAGAGATAACTAATGTCATCTCTAGAAACAGAGATAACTAATGTCATCTCTGGATACAGAGATAACTAATGTCATCTCTAGATACTGAGATAACTAATGTCATCTCTAGATACAGAGATAACTAATGTCATCTCTGGATACAGAGATAACTAATGTCATCTCTAGATACTGAGATAACTAATGTCATCTCTAGATACTGAGATAACTAATGTCATCTCTAGATACAGAGATAACTAATGTCATCTCTAGATACAGAGATAACTAATGTCATCTCTAGATACAGAGATAACTAATGTCATCTCTGGATACAGAGATAACTAATGTCATCTCTAGATACTGAGATAACTAATGTCATCTCTAGATACTGAGATAACTAACGTCATCTCTAGATACTGAGATAACTAATGTCATCTCTAGATACAGAGATAACTAATGTCATCTCTGGATACAGAGATAACTAATGTCATCTCTAGATACTGAGATAACTAATGTCATCTCTAGATACTGAGATAACTAATGTCATCTCTAGATACTGAGATAACTAATGTCATCTCTAGATACTGAGATAACTAATGTCATCTCTAGATACAGAGATAACTAACGTCATCTCTAGATACAGAGATAACTAATGTCATCTCTAGATACAGAGATAACTAATGTCATCTCTAGATACTGAGATAACTAATGTCATCTCTAGATACAGAGATAACTAACGTCATCTCTAGATACAGAGATAACTAATGTCATCTCTAGAAACAGAGATAACTAATGTCATCTCTAGATACAGAGATAACTAATGTCATCTCTAGATACAGAGATAACTAATGTCATCTCTAGATACAGAGATAACTAATGTCATCTCTAGATACAGAGATAACTAATGTCATCTCTAGATACAGAGATAACTAATGTCATCTCTAGAAACAGAGATAACTAATGTCATCTCTAGATACAGAGATAACTAATGTCATCTCTGGATACAGAGATAACTAATGTCATCTCTAGATACAGAGATAACTAATGTCATCTCTAGAAACAGAGATAACTAATGTCATCTCTAGATACAGAGATAACTAACGTCATCTCTAGATACAGAGATAACTAATGTCATCTCTAGAAACAGAGATAACTAATGTCATCTCTAGATACAGAGATAACTAATGTCATCTCTAGATACAGAGATAACTAATGTCATCTCTAGATACAGAGATAACTAATGTCATCTCTAGATACAGAGATAACTAATGTCATCTCTAGATACAGAGATAACTAATGTCATCTCTAGAAACAGAGATAACTAATGTCATCTCTAGATACAGAGATAACTAATGTCATCTCTGGATACAGAGATAACTAATGTCATCTCTAGATACAGAGATAACTAATGTCATCTCTAGATACAGAGATAACTAATGTCATCTCTGGATACAGAGATAACTAATGTCATCTCTAGATACTGAGATAACTAATGTCATCTCTAGATACAGAGATAACTAATGTCATCTCTGGATACAGAGATAACTAATGTCATCTCTAGATACTGAGATAACTAATGTCATCTCTAGATACTGAGATAACTAACGTCATCTCTAGATACAGAGATAACTAATGTCATCTCTAGAAACAGAGATAACTAATGTCATCTCTGGATACAGAGATAACTAATGTCATCTCTAGATACTGAGATAACTAATGTCATCTCTAGAAACAGAGATAACTAATGTCATCTCTGGATACAGAGATAACTAATGTCATCTCTAGATACTGAGATAACTAATGTCATCTCTAGATACTGAGATAACTAATGTCATCTCTAGATACTGAGATAACTAATGTCATCTCTAGATACTGAGATAACTAATGTCATCTCTAGATACAGAGATAACTAACGTCATCTCTAGATACAGAGATAACTAATGTCATCTCTAGATACAGAGATAACTAATGTCATCTCTAGATACAGAGATAACTAATGTCATCTCTAGATACAGAGATAACTAATGTCATCTCTAGATACAGAGATAACTAATGTCATCTCTAGATACAGAGATAACTAATGTCATCTCTAGATACAGAGATAACTAATGTCATCTCTAGATACAGAGATAACTAATGTCATCTCTAGATACAGAGATAACTAATGTCATCTCTAGATACAGAGATAACTAATGTCATCTCTAGATACAGAGATAACTAATGTCATCTCTAGATACAGAGATAACTAATGTCATCTCTAGATACAGAGATAACTAATGTCATCTCTAGATACTGAGATAACTAATGTCATCTGTAGATACAGAGATAACTAACGTCATCTCTAGATACAGAGATAACTAATGTCATCTCTAGATACAGAGATAACTAATGTCATCTCTAGATACAGAGATAACTAATGTCATCTCTAGATACAGAGATAACTAATGTCATCTCTAGATACAGAGATAACTAATGTCATCTCTAGATACAGAGATAACTAATGTCATCTCTAGATACAGAGATAACTAATGTCATCTCTAGATACAGAGATAACTAATGTCATCTCTAGATACAGAGATAACTAATGTCATCTCTAGATACAGAGATAACTAATGTCATCTCTAGATACAGAGATAACTAATGTCATCTCTAGATACAGAGATAACTAATGTCATCTCTGGATACAGAGATAACTAATGTCATCTCTAGATACTGAGATAACTAATGTCATCTCTAGATACTGAGATAACTAATGTCATCTCTAGATACTGAGATAACTAATGTCATCTCTAGATACTGAGATAACTAATGTCATCTCTAGATACAGAGATAACTAACGTCATCTCTAGATACAGAGATAACTAATGTCATCTCTAGATACAGAGATAACTAATGTCATCTCTAGATACAGAGATAACTAATGTCATCTCTAGATACAGAGATAACTAATGTCATCTCTAGATACAGAGATAACTAATGTCATCTCTAGATACAGAGATAACTAATGTCATCTCTAGATACAGAGATAACTAATGTCATCTCTAGATACAGAGATAACTAATGTCATCTCTAGATACAGAGATAACTAATGTCATCTCTAGATACAGAGATAACTAATGTCATCTCTAGATACAGAGATAACTAATGTCATCTCTAGATACAGAGATAACAAATGTCATCTCTAGATACAGAGATAACTAATGTCATCTCTAGATGGTTCTTGGAAAATTAGGTCTCCGAAAAGACGGTCTCATTTTATAACGATTATTTTTAAAGAACAATGATAGAAAAAGTTGAAATTATGACTACTAAAATGCGAGGTGTATTATTAAAAGTGGATAACACATTAACTGTTGTAAAATGATACGTAACATTAGTAACTCTGACACGTTTGACATTTATTTAACATGAGGCTTGAGCGAAAAATTCGGTCTCGGAATTTATCAGTTAGAATGTTAGATGTATAAGGGGGCGTGACCCCCCCCCCCCCTGAAAAGTCATTGAACAATCATGAAGTGTGCAGTACAACAAACTACGTAACGGAACAGAAACAGAAAATTCCGGCCATCTCTCCATATCTAGAGATAACTAATGTCATCTCCATATCTAGAGATAACTAATGTCATCTCCATATCTAGAGATAACTAATGTCATCTCCATATCTAGAGATAACTAATGTCATCTCCATATCTAGAGATAACTAATGTCATCTCCATATCTAGAGATAACTAATGTCATCTCCATATCTAGAGATAACTAATGTCATCTCCATATCTAGAGATAACTAATGTCATCTCCATATCTAGATATAACTAATGTCATCTCCATATCTAGAGATAACTAATGTCATCTCCATATCTAGAGATAACTAATGTCATCTCCAATCACTAGCCACTAGTCTAGTTTGTTTGTCTCGGTAGCAGAGTGATACATTGTCTACATTATTCTTATGACAATATTGCCCTATCACTAACTCCCCTATCACTCCACTCCTTCCCTATCACTCCACTCCTTCCCTATCACTCCACTCCTTCCCTATCACTCCACTCCTTTCCTATCACTCCACTCCTTCCCTATCACTCCATTCTTCCCTATCACTCCACTCCTTCCCTATCACTCCATTCCTTCCCTATCACTCCACTCCTTCCCTATCACTCCACTCCTTCCCTATCACTCCACTCCTTCCCGATCAATCCACTCCTTCCCTATCACTCCACTCCTTCCCTATCATTCCACTCCTTCCCTATCACTCCACTCCTTTCCTATCACTCCACTCCTTCCCTATCACTCCACTCCTTCCCTATCACTCCACTCCTTCCCTATCACTCCACTCCTTCCCTATCACTCCACTCCTTCCCTATCACTCCACTCCTTCCCTATCAATCCACTCCTTCCCTATCACTCCACTCCTTCCCTATCACTCCACTCCTTCCCTATCACTCCACTCCTTCCCTATCACTCCACTCCTTCCCTATCAATCCACTCCTTCCCTATCACTCCACTCCTTCCCTATCACTCCACTCCTTCCCTATCACTCCACTCCTTCCCTATCACTCCACTCCTTCCCTATCACTCCACTCCTTCCCTATCACTCCACTCCTTCCCTATCACTCCACTCCTTCCCTATCACTCCATTCTTCCCTATCAATCCACTCCTTCCCTATCACTCCACTCCTTCCCTATCATTCCACTCCTTCCCTATCACTCCACTCCTTCCCTATCACTCCACTCCTTCCCTATCACTCCACTCCTTCCCTATCAATCCACTCCTTCCCTATCACTCCACTCCTTCCCTATCACTCCACTCCTTCCCTATCACTCCACTCCTTCCCTATCACTCCACTCCTTTCCTATCACTCCACTCCTTCCCTATCACTCCATTCTTCCCTATCACTCCACTCCTTCCCTATCACTCCATTCCTTCCCTATCACTCCACTCCTTCCCTATCACTCCACTCCTTCCCTATCACTCCACTCCTTCCCGATCAATCCACTCCTTCCCTATCACTCCACTCCTTCCCTATCATTCCACTCCTTCCCTATCACTCCACTCCTTTCCTATCACTCCACTCCTTCCCTATCACTCCACTCCTTCCCTATCACTCCACTCCTTCCCTATCACTCCACTCCTTCCCTATCACTCCACTCCTTCCCTATCACTCCACTCCTTCCCTATCAATCCACTCCTTCCCTATCACTCCACTCCTTCCCTATCACTCCACTCCTTCCCTATCACTCCACTCCTTCCCTATCACTCCACTCCTTCCCTATCAATCCACTCCTTCCCTATCACTCCACTCCTTCCCTATCACTCCACTCCTTCCCTATCACTCCACTCCTTCCCTATCACTCCACTCCTTCCCTATCACTCCACTCCTTCCCTATCACTCCATTCTTCCCTATCACTCCACTCCTTCCCTATCACTCCATTCCTTCCCTATCAATCCACTCCTTCCCTATCACTCCACTCCTTCCCTATCACTCCACTCCTTCCCTATCACTCCACTCCTTCCCTATCACTCCACTCCTTCCCTATCATTCCACTCCTTCCCTATCACTCCACTCCTTCCCTATCACTCCACTCCTTCCCTATCACTCCACTCCTTCCCTATCAATCCACTCCTTCCCTATCACTCCACTCCTTCCCTATCACTCCACTCCTTCCCTATCACTCCACTCCTTCCCTATCACTCCACTCCTTCCCTATCACTCCACTCCTTCCCTATCACTCCACTCCTTCCCTATCACTCCACTCCTTCCCTATCACTCCACTCCTTCCCTATCACTCCACTCCTTCCCTATCACTCCACTCCTTCCCTATCACTCCACTCCTTCCCTATCACTCCACTCCTTCCCTATCACTCCACTCCTTCCCTATCACTCCACTCCTTCCCTATCACTCCACTCCTTCCCTATCACTCCACTCCTTCCCTATCATCAGTCACTGGATTCTCCCAACAACAACAACTTCCATCACTTTTTTTTTGTGATCTTTTAATTAAAGGCCCCATTGTGTGTTATGATGTATAGTACACACTATGATGTATAGTACACACTATGATGTATAGTGCACACTATGATGTATAGTGCACACTATGATGTATAGTGCACACTATGATGTATAGTGCACACTATGATGTATAGTGCACACTATGATGTATAGTGCACACTATGATGTATAGTACACACTATGATCTATAGTTCACACACAGCTAATAATGATGTTTACTAGTACCTACACATTGAATGTATGTTTAACATAATATAACCAAAGTTGCTGTATTAATAGTCAGTTCGATTCACTTTTTCTTGCATGAAGAAGAACAGAAAAAAAATTCGAAAATATTAAATCTGCTGGACTCGGAGCGGGTGACATTCTCTATTCCAGCAGTGAAATGAATACAGGGAATATTCCTGTCAGATTCTGGTAGATAATCCAGTTGGAATTAAACCTATCTCGGAGGAAATAAGAAAAAGTTCGAATGGTCTGAATTTGGGGCTAGAAGAAGGGGGTTTCCATTAAATTATTCCTCATACTAGAGAAAATGAAGAGACATTAGAACTATAATTTGGAGAGTATTAATACAACATATGGAGACTTAGAACTATAATTTGGAGAGTATTAATACAACATATGGAGACTTAGAACTATAATTTGGAGAGTATTAATACAACATATGGAGACTTAGAACTATAATTTGGAGAGTATTAATACAACATATGGAGACTTAGAACTATAATTTGGAGAGTATTAATACAACATATGGAGACTTAGAACTATAATTTGGAGAGTATTAATACAACATATGGAGACACTAATTACAATATATCTTTTTTTCACAATAAAATAATATCAGGTAAAATGTTACAGGGGCACTCCAGTGAAATGTTAGAAGTTAAATCCCTAAGGTTTGAGTCAATATTTCAGATTTGAAAAATGTTGTGGATAAACTCTTCCGGCAAATCCTCAAATGTTGTCTACGATAAATAATGATCGTGAAATACCATGATACTAGATATTGACGATATGATTTTTGGTCCGGAATGTCCGCCGAAGGATAATAATAATTTTAAATTGTATATAAATTACAATTGGATTTTCGTAAAAGAGAGATGATCATTTTAACATCGAATATCAGCACTAATACACAGGTGTCTTTGTCTCTTGGTTGTTATGCTTCTGCATGTAATGTACGATTCAATTCTATGACCAAAATGAATGTCCAGATAACCGAAAATATGAATGATAAAAAAAACCGGGATAACAAAAAAATTCGGAAAATATATAAAACAAATCCGGATTATTTAAAAAAAAAAATCCGTCATTTTTTGATAGAAAAATATTTGATTAACAGAAATCAGGATAATAGAAAAAACTCTGGATAACAAAAAATGAGTTTCTTTTAACAAATATAAGAAATTTATAGTCATTTATAAATTCATCTATAGTTTATACTAGTATTATTTATAGTAGCTATATATTTATTATTTTGCAACTGGTATAGTAATTTACTGTAGCCATTGCCAGTGTTTCTGTTCGTGCTTTTCTCCCTCTCTTAATGCTTAGTATTTATATCCACTGTTTAACGGTCATCACACATTCCACAGAGTGTGTAAGATTTAGTCAACTACACACCTGTACTATTAAATTCAACTGAAATAAAACAAAGAAATAGGTACTACAATGCATAGAACCATTCTGTACATTCATAAAAAGTAGGAATCTTCTGGCTCGGGAAAAGACATCTTTAATTTAATAAGAATATGCAATAAATATTATTGATAATAAATGTAGATTTATTTTATGTTGCTGTCGTGGACCATAAAAAGTATAACATTCATGTATTCCAAAAATCCACTGGAACTCCCTCTTAATTCCCAGTGGGAATTGACGTGTCCGGTCACATCGGTTTTTTTTGCAGGTGACACTCGCATGGAAACCTGAAGGTAGAACAATGGAGTCAAAGAAGAAACTCTATAAAATGACAACAGTTAAATCAATAAGAGGTGTGAAGAATTTGGACTCACTGTAGAGTGTACATCTTACAGTTCTAAGGAATAGATACAATAAATTCATTGCCACTACATGCACTGTGTAGGTAGAGAAAGTATCTTTGAGTAGTGTGTTGGTATGGTAATATGTCCATTGCTACTGACTAAGTAATGACGCTACCTTTGCTAATTTGCTGGATAGCTGAGGCTAAAAATGCCTTCTAAAAACTACCTGTACCTGCTCATAGTAAATGCTCATGGTGATAGTGTGGCTATACTATCAGCTCATGACCAGTCTATCTGCCTGTTAACACTGCAGATGGACTATTTCCATCACTAACTGTTTTCTAGCTGTGGAAGCTTTATGTCTCCTAAATACTCTTAAGAGTGTTCCTATAGCGGACACAGTGCCTCTATAGGAAGCAATGCACTCCTACCTTCTACTTCATTCATACAAATACTATTGCAACAGCGAGGGGAAAAATTAGAACAAACGAGCAAATCTACACAGCAAAATACCGATAGCATGAATTCATTATTTGTTAGATGGGAAAGCTTCGATTTTGTAGTTAGTGAATAGGAAAATTTCCAACATAATTATATGAAGGTACTGATAGCAAAGAAAAAAAATAAAGACTCTCTGACTGAGTCTTTGACAACACATGACAAAAATATGATTATATATTCACTAATGTATAAGTTATATTGTTTGGAAATGATTCATCTACAGGTTATATATTTTTTAATAAAAATATTACTTTTTCCTCATAAAAGGATAGATAGTACTTACTAAAGTAAAGACACTAGTTTTGTACTATTGGATGTAGGCAGTGAGACTGAGGATAGTACTCACTAAGACACTAGTTAAGTACTATTGGATGTAGGCAGTGAGACTGAGGATAGTACTCACTAAGACACTAATTAAGTACTATTGGATGTAGGTAGTGAGACTGAGGATAGTACTCACTAAGACACTAGTTAAGTACTATTGGATGTAGGTAGTGAGACTGAGGATAGTACTCACTAAGACACTAGTTAAGTACTATTGGATGTAGGCAGTGAGACTGAGGATAGTACTCACTAAGACACTAGTTAAGTACTATTGGATGTAGGCAGTGAGACTGAGGATAGTACTCACTAAGACACTAGTTAAGTACTATTGGATGTAGGTAGTGAGACTGAGGATAGTACTCACTAAGACACTAGTTAAGTACTATTGGATGTAGGCAGTGAGACTGAGGATAGTACTCACTAAGACACTAGTTAAGTACTATTGGATGTAGGCAGTGAGACTGAGGATAGTACTCACTAAGACACTAGTTAAGTACTATTGGATGTAGGCAGTGAGACTGAGGATAGTACTCACTAAGACACTAGTAAGTACTATTGGATGTAGGCAGTGAGACTGAGGATAGTACTCACTAAGACACTAGTTAAGTACTATTGGATGTAGGCAGTGAGACTGAGGATAGTACTCACTAAGACACTAGTTAAGTACTATTGGATGTAGGCAGTGAGACTGAGGATAGTACTCACTAAGACACTAGTTAAGTACTATTGGATGTAGGTAGTGAGACTGAGGATAGTACTCACTAAGACACTAGTTAAGTACTATTGGATGTAGGTAGTGAGACTGAGGATAGTACTCACTAAGACACTAGTTAAGTACTATTGGATGTAGGTAGTGAGACTGAGGATAGTACTCACTAAGACACTAGTTAAGTACTATTGGATGTAGGCAGTGAGACTGAGGATAGTACTCACTAAGACACTAGTTAAGTACTATTGGATGTAGGCAGTGAGACTGAGGATAGTACTCACTAAGACACTAGTTAAGTACTATTGGATGTAGGCAGTGATCTAAAATATCGAGAGTACACACGACACAGCATCAAAGTAGAGAAACTCTTTTGTTTGACCATTTGTTGGCAAAGACAGTATCAATTGAGAAGCACGAACAAACGCACAAACAATTAAGGTATCTAAGTACATTCTATTTATTTTTTCACATTGGCAAAGTAACATAGCTAATTAATGTCTAGTGTACAGTCAGTCACTGGCAGCACATTGCACTAGCACAGGGAAGTGACTGTATATAGGAACACTGTGGGGGGTGATAGAAAGGAGGGGGGGGGGGCGTTGCTAAAAAGGGGGGTTGTTTAGTACCCCCTCATAGATATGGGGGGGGGTTGTACTAAAGTAAGGAGGGGGGGGGGGGTACTACTAGGTACTAAAACTTTCACATTGCATCTGCAAGTAACGATATGTCAGGTTAAGATGAAATTAAGTGGTAGGTTTTCCATTGGGATACCGTCCAGACAAAATAAAAGACAAAAATCTTTGAAACTTCATATAATGTCTTCAACCTGGTGTAGACTGTACAATGTGTATGTCCCTCTATACTAGAGTATATCACCTGGTGTAGACTGTACAATGTGCATGTCCCTCTATACTAGAGTATACCACCTGGTGTAGACTCTATCCATACCAGTTAAAGTCAGTGTCAATATTCAAGCGGTGCAGAGTTCACATCTCACGAGATCATCTATCGATTGCTATTCTAGATGTAGATTCTAGAGTTAGGTTCTAGATGCAAGTTGTAGATGTAGGTTCTAGATGTAGGTTCTAGATGCAAGTTGTAGATGTAGGTTCTAGATGTAGGTTCTAGATGCAAGTTGTAGATGTAGGTTCTAGATGTAGGTTCTAGATGCAAGTTGTAGATGTAGGTTCTAGATGTAGGTTCTACAATATTTCATTAAAGTTCTGTAGAAAGTACGGTAGCAACTCTCAATTCTGCAATCATCTTACTGTACTTTCTATTGACTGTTAAATGGAAAAAAGTAGGGTGGAATTAACACAAGCCGACTTCTTGCATTAAATCATGTTTTTTGAGCAATAAAAACCAATGCTTTTTTTGTTTTTAATAGATATCATCTAGTTGATTACTTATTATAAATCATTATGAAATTAGTCTCAACTTTTGGTGTGTTTTAAAAAGTACAATGTTACAGATTTGTTTTGCTACTAAGTTAAGTTAGTTTTGTTTGCTACACACTAATTAGGTAGACTTTTTATTAAACTAGTGGTTATAAATTTATTTCATCACTAGATGTACACTAGATTTTTTTTTTAATTTTTTAGATTCACGAATAAGAGTAATTATTAGTTCAAAGGTTCAAACAGGCCTGAAAAAAGCCACATGCACCTTGGAATACTTTATAGGTCCTCTCCATGCTATGGAAAAAACGAGTTTATTACATTATACAGTATTGCAGAATTAAGGTCTAGGATCTTAAATCTGTAAACAGCATAAAATTCAGTTCAGAATATTTTTTATATGTATTTAAAGTCTTCAATACTCTGTGTGCAACAATTGTACGAAACACTAACCTGACGCTGAAGAAAGAGATTGTACACTCTTTGTTTTGATTTAAAATTTTAATTTTATAAACAGTCAATGCATGTTCGGCTTTACTTTAATATTTAAATTCTTTCCTGAAGTACATAAAAGTGTTTCTATATTAAGTATCTCCACTATTTTCCAATTTTATATATTTACAGTAATAATTAATATTAGATTGATTATACCTTCCTGGTGGACATTCAAAACAAACGGTGTACATTCTTTTTCTTTGGACTGAAAATTAGCAGGTCTGAAGTAAACAGACTATATTAGAATTTTGATTATAAAATCTTTAAAATCAATCAAAATTAAATATATGCTATCAAATTTCATATATAAGATACTCAACCAATCAATAGGAGATACTAATAAGAAATAGTTAAATATATTTTAAAATAGCATAGAGCATTGTAACATACAATTACATCTGATACCTAATTTTCAATAAAAACATATAAAAAAAAAGTTTTTCAGAGTTAAATTTTTTAAACATAGTTTTATGTTAAAAAATTAATTTTATCAACCCTGGACACAATGTTAATATAATGGTACGCATGTAAAGTTACATCGTGTGGTGATGGTACACATGTATTTAGTGTGGTGATGGTACACATGTATTTAGTGTGGTGATGGTTCACATGTATTTAGTGTGGTGATGGTACACATGTATTTAGTGTGGTGATGGTACACATGTATTTAGTGTGGTGATGGTACACATGTATTTAGTGTGGTGATGGTTCACATGTATTTAGTGTGGTGATGGTACACATGTATTTAGTGTGGTGATGGTACACATGTATTTAGTGTGGTGATGGTACACATGTATTTAGTGTGGTGATGGTACACATTTAGAGGCATTGTACAGAATTAGAACAAGGAAGAAACCACTGAGTGAAACTTACTGGGAAGGTGCTAGAGGGAAGATGCTGATAGAGAGGGAAGATGCTGATAGAGAGGGAAGATGCTGATAGAGAGGGAAGATGCTGATAGAGAGAATATGAAAGTTGTAATAATAACTAACCTATTACAGTAAATTCTACAATTCTTGATCACGATTCTAGAGTTTAAATAATAATAATTTTGTTATTTTCTCAAATTTCAGCATTAATTATTGACAAATAATTATTAACAATTAAATAGCTTCGGAATACATATAAAAATTAAAATCTTTCTATGAAAAAATATCCATTCTTTCGAACAAGTAATCTTAAATGTACTTATAGTCATATCTATAAAGAAAAGAAAGCCCCCTCATTCTACTAAATGTTCTACCTTGCTGCCATTAAATGGTTTCTCTAAAATCATCTTCGTAAATTTAATACCTCTGTTATACGGCAATAAATGAACATTAGAAATAACAAAGAATATTACAATTGATATCAGACTGCATCTGACTAAGAATAGTACTATTGCGTCAATGTTACTGGTTAACGGATTAATGAGTTAACAAACCTATGTTACAATCAAATTTATGTGGAACAAGATATACCAAAATAAAATAAAATATTTGTTGAGGTGTCGTTCAAAAATGTTTTGGATCCATAAACCTAAGACCCGTCCAACTTGAGATTGTTTTAGAACCAATCGAATTCAAATCGAACTAATAGTAACCCTACTCGGACAGACAAGATTTAAGTCTCTAAAGGACTGAGTGTCGAGGATTCGCTACACAATTCATATTTTGGAAACCAGTGGCGTGAATTGTACGATTTCATAGTACAGTTCATAGCTTTTATCATATCAATGCACTGGGCAAAATTTCTAAACCCATGATTCATAGGAACAAAGTTATTATACTGAATGTATTCTGTTTAAACTGCGAATGATTTCATGGTCAGTGGGGGTGGAATTGGGGGTACACACTCACATCAACATCTATGTGCTACACCTAAAATTTGTGTGTGTTAGTGTGCTTCATGGGGGTGAAGAAACAGCACAAATACTTAGTAAATTACAGAAAACTAATGACTTTCATTCTTGGCATAATATTTGATGTTTTGGTGGTAACTGAGAATCACTATCACTATTTACAAAAATGTTTAATGAAAAAAGGAAATCTTAGTTGATTCAAAGCATGTACAAATATTTTATCGCTATTATGAAGTCTTGTCGAGCTCAAACTTCACAGTCAGTCTTTTGAAGATTAAGGAAGTTATCAAAGTTAAGAAGGTGGAACAGTACGATGCAACACGTACTTCACTATTAGTCAGCCTAGTGTAGTGCTATATACTGATGATAGTATATCAGTGATGAGAGCAGTAACATATAATGGACACAGAACCATAGCCTACCTAGTTATGAAAGCAGGGAAATCATTAGCCACTACCTACCTAGTTAATTAAAGCAGGGAAATCATTAGCCACTACCTACCTAGTTAATGAAAGCAGGGAAATCATTAGTCACTACCTACCTAGTTAATAAAAGCAAGGAAATCATTGGCCACTACCTACCTAGTAAATGAAAGCAGGGAAATCATTAGCCACTGCCTACCTAATGAAAGCAGGGAAATCATTAGCCACTACATACCTAGTTAATTAAAGCAGGGAAATCATTAGCCACTGCCTACCTAGTTAATTAAAGCAGGAAAATCATTAGCCACTACCTACCTAGTTAATTAAAGCAGGGAAATCATTAGCCACTACCTGCCTAGTTAATTAAAGCAGGGAAATCATTAGCCACTACCTACCTAGTTAATTAAAGCAGGGAAATCATTAGCCACTACCTACCTAGTTAATTAAAGCAGGGAAATCATTAGCCACTACCTACCTAGTTAATTAAAGCAGGGAAATCATTAGCCACTACCTACCTAGTTAATTAAAGCAGGGAAATCATTAGCCACTACCTACCTAGTTAATTAAAGCAGGGAAATCATTAGCCACTACATACCTAGTTAATTAAAGCAGGGAAATCATTAGCCACTACCTACCTAGTTAATTAAAGCAGGGAGATCATTAGCCACTACCTGCCTAGTTAATTAAAGCAGGGAAATCATTAGCCACTACCTACCTAGTTAATTAAAGCAGGGAAATCATTAGCCACTACCTGCCTAGTTAATTAAAGCAGGGAAATCATTAGCCACTACCTACCTAGTTAATTAAAGCAGGGAAATCATTAGCCACTACCTACCTAGTTAATTAAAGCAGGGAAATCATTAGCCACTGCCTACCTAGTTAATTAAAGCAGGGAAATCATTAGCCAATGCCTACCTAGTTAATTAAAGCAGGGAAATCATTAGCCACTACCTACCTAGTTAATTAAAGCAGGGAAATCATTAGCCACTACCTACCTAGTTAATTAAAGCAAGCTATCAACTTCTCAAGCTGCCTATGCTAACTATTTGAAAGAGGGAACCTTATTGCATTTTAGGGGGGGGCACCTGACAGGGAGAAGGGGGCACCTGACAGGGAGAAAGGGGGCAAAGGGAACAGAAAGACAGTGTTCGACAGTTATCTCACTAAAATTTAAAATGGAATTGATATCATACACATAATTATTATTATAATTGTGAAGTCATTTTGTATTTACATAACTCATTTAAGAGTGAGTTACGAGACTATTTTCACTATACATAAATGGTAAGCTGCAGTATATTGAAAAGAGTCACTGTGATGATGTACTATCAGAGAAAAGAGTCACTGTGATGATGTACTATCAGAGAAAAGAGTCACTGTGATGATGTACTATCAGAGAAAAGAGTCACTGTGATGATGTACTATCAGAGAAAAGAGTCACTGTGATGATGTACTATCAGATAAAAGAGTCACTGTGATGATGTACTATCAGAGAAAAGAGTCACTGTGATGATGTACTATCAGAGAAAAGAGTCACTGTAATGATGTACTATCAGAGAAAAGAGTCACTGTGATGATGTACTATCAGAGAAAAGAGTCACTGTGATGATGTACTATCAGATAAAAGAGTCACTGTGATGATGTACTATCAGAGAAAAGAGTCACTGTGATGATGTACTATCAGAGAAAAGAGTCACTGTAATGATGTACTATCAGAGAAAAGAGTCACTGTGATGATGTACTATCAGAGAAAAGAGTCACTGTGATGATGTACTATCAGATAAAAGAGTCACTGTGATGATGTACTATCAGAGAAAAGAGTCACTGTGATGATGTACTATCAGAGAAAAGAGTCACTGTGATGATGTACTATCAGAGAAAAGAGTCACTGTAATGATGTACTATCAGAGAAAAGAGTCACTGTGATGATGTACTATCAGAGAAAAGAGTCACTGTGATGATGTACTATCAGAGAAAAGAGTCACTGTGATGATGTACTATCAGAGAAAAGAGTCACTGTGATGATGTACTATCAGAGAAAAGAGTCACTGTGATGATGTACTATCAGATAAAAGAGTCACTGTGATGATGTACTATCAGAGAAAAGAGTCACTGTGATGATGTACTATCAGAGAAAAGAGTCACTGTAATGATGTACTATCAGAGAAAAGAGTCACTGTGATGATGTACTATCAGAGAAAAGAGTCACTGTGATGATGTACTATCAGAGAAAAGAGTCACTGTGATGATGTACTATCAGAGAAAAGAGTCACTGTGATGATGTACTATCAGAGAAAAGAGTCACTGTGATGATGTACTATCAGAGAAAAGAGTCACTGTGATGATGTACTATCAGAGAAAAGAGTCACTGTGATGATGTACTATCAGAGAAAAGAGTCACTGTGATGATGTACTATCAGAGAAAAGAGTCACTGTGATGATGTACTATCAGAGAAAAGAGTCACTGTGATGATATACTATCAGAGAAAAGAGTCACTGTGATGATGTACTATCAGAAGAAAGAGTCACTGTGATGATGTACTATCAGAGAAAAGAGTCACTGTGATGATGTACTATCAGAGTCAGAGTAAAGAGTCACTGTGATGATGTACTATCAGAGAAAAGAGTCACTGTAATGATGTACTATCAGAGAAAAGAGTCACGTGATGATGTACTATCAGAGAAAAGAGTCACTGTGATGATGTACTATCAGAGAAAAGAGTCACTGTGATGATGTACTATCAGAGAAAAGAGTCACTGTGATGATGTACTATCAGAAGAAAGAGTCACTGTGATGATGTACTATCAGAGAAAAGAGTCACTGTGATGATGTACTATCAGAGTCAGAGAAAAGAGTCACTGTGATGATGTACTATCAGAGTCAGAGAAAAGAGTCTCTGTTATGATGTACTATCATAGAAAAGAGTCACTGTGATGATGTACTATCAGAGAAAAGAGTCACTGTGATGATGTACTATCAGAGAAAAGAGTCACTGTAATGATGTACTATCAGAGAAAAGAGTCACTGTAATGATGTACTATCAGAGAGAAGATTCATTGTGATGATGTACTATCAGAGAAATGAATCACAGTGATGATGTACTATCAGAGAAAAGAGTCACTGTGATGATGTACTATCAGAGAAAAGAGTCACTGTGATGATGTACTATCAGAGAAAAGAGTCACTGTGATGATGTACTATCAGAGAAAGGAGTCACTGTGATGATGTACTATCAGAGAAAAGAGTCATTGTGATGATGTACTATCAGAGAAAAGAGTCACTGTGATGATGTACTATCAGAGTCAGAGAAAAGAGTCACTGTGATGATGTACTATCAGAGTCAGAGAAAAGAGTCTCTGTTATGATGTACTATCATAGAAAAGAGTCACTGTGATGATGTACTATCAGAGAAAAGAGTCACTGTGATGATGTACTATCAGAGAAAAGAGTCACTGTAATGATGTACTATCAGAGAAAAGAGTCACTGTAATGATGTACTATCAGAGAGAAGATTCATTGTGATGATGTACTATCAGAGAAATGAATCACAGTGATGATGTACTATCAGAGAAAAGAGTCACTGTGATGATGTACTATCAGAGAAAAGAGTCACTGTGATGATGTACTATCAGAGAAAAGAGTCACTGTGATGATGTACTATCAGAGAAAGGAGTCACTGTGATGATGTACTATCAGAGAAAAGAGTCATTGTGATGATGTACTATCAGAGAAAAGAGTCACTGTGATGATGTACTATCAGAGAAAAGAGTCACTGTGATGATGTACTATCAGAGAAAAGAGTCACTGTGATGATGTACTATCAGAGAAAAGAGTCACTGTGATGATGTACTATCAGAGAAAAGAGTCACTGTGATGATGTACTATCAGAGAAAAGAGTCACTGCGATGATGTAATATCAGAGAAAAGAGTCACTGTAATGATGTATACTATCAGAGAAAAGAGTCACTGTGATGATGTACTATCAGAGAAAAGAGTCACTGTGATGATGTACTATCAGAGAAAAGAGTCACTGTGATGATGTACTATCAGAGAAAAGAGTCACTGTGATGATGTACTATCAGAGAAAAGAGTCACTGTGATGATGTACTATCAGAGAAAAGAGTCACTGTGATGATGTACTATCAGAAGAAAGAGTCACTGTGATGATGTACTATCAGAGAAAAGAGTCACTGTGATGATGTACTATCAGAGTCAGAGAAAAGAGCCACTGTGATGATGTACTATCAGAGTCAGAGAAAAGAATCACTGTTATGATGTACTATCAGAGAAAAGAGTCACTGTGATGATGTACTATCAGAGAAAAGAGTCACTGTGATGATGTACTATCAGAGAAAAGAGTCACTGTAATGATGTACTATCAGAGAAAAGAGTCACTGTAATGATGTACTATCAGAGAGAAGATTCACTGTGATGATGTACTATCAGAGAAATGAATCACAGTGATGATGTACTATCAGAGAAAAGAGTCACTGTGATGATGTACTATCAGAGAAAAGAGTCACTGTGATGATGTACTATCAGAGAAAAGAGTCACTGTGATGATGTACTATCAGAGAAAAGAGTCACTGTGATGATGTACTATCAGAGAAAAGAGTCACTGTGATGATGTACTATCAGAGAAAAGAGTCACTGTAATGATGTACTATCAGAGAAAAGAGTCACTGTAATGATGTACTATCAGAGGAAAGTAACTGCATGATGCTAATTTTATCAATCACAGTTTTATAATTGTTTATTATTACAACAGATTCGTCATCGTGTACCAATTAAATTAGTAAACAATAGAGAAATGATAACAAATTCACTTTTCTTTGGCTGCATTGACTAAGTGCTGACTTTTTAATAGTTTGCAGGCACACTTTTAAAAGTTCACTGAAAGCATTTCAATATTCTTTTCAGTGTTTATAAAGTAAACAAAATAAACTCAAATTATTAAGTGAAATAAAATTTTCAGACTAATTCAGCTATAGTTTAATGCATATTTAATGAAACGTGATCAGCAAATTGGCTTGTGTCCAAATTACACGACTAACTACATTAAAATAAGTTGATCCGCAGCAAGTGAAAAAGAGACAATTAACTGCCTGAATTATGGCTGAGATGTACTAGCTAGAAGTGAATTAACTGATGTAAAATGGATGTGTAACCACAGGTAACTGAAATATAACTGAAAAGTAACCACAGTAAACTGAAATATAACTGAGGGGTAACCACAGGTAACTGAAATATAACTTAGGGGTAACCACAGTAAACTGAAACATAACTGAGGGGTAACTACAGTAAACTGATAACTGAAATATAACTGAGGGGTAAATACAGTAAACTGATAACTGAAATATAACTAAGGGGTAACTACAGTAAACTGATAACTGAAACATAACTAAGGGGTAACTACAGTAAACTGATAACTGAAATATAACTGAGGGGTAACTACAGTAAACTGATAACTGAAATATAACTAAGGGGTAACTACAGTAAACTGATAACTGAAATATAACTAAGGGGTAACTACAGTAAACTGATAACTGTTATTCAGAATACTGTAAATACCATTACATGTTTTTTCTGTCTTTTTAGTGCCTTTAAATTATAAATTACAAATTCCTGTACATTTCTCAATCAACTCTGACAGCTGATTTTACGCATTCTATTTAAATACAGTAAAGTGAAAAAAGTTGTCCTAGAACATATAAAATTAACATAATGAAAAGAGACATTTTACAAATCGAGTAATATATTTATCTATACCTAACGTAAGTGATAGATAAAATATTCAACTGTATTATATCTAACTCTAACAGATAACTATGTTCTTTGCGTAGATATTAGATAGATATTATCAAGTATCTCTTCTTTTTCTTTCTTCAAAGTTGTACAATCATTTATTTTTTTTATTCATAATATCATATTATTAAAAATTGGAATATAATATAGATTTGAATTTGCAACATTTAAACATAAACATCTAACATAATACATTTCTATTTATGGAAAGGTTGTTTAATTATCAAATTGTCGAAAGTACCTTTTTTTTCTCATACAGTATAGGTTTCCTATACAATAAAACATAAAATACTGAAAAAAAACACAGAATAGAGATAACAAATTATTTAAAAAATACCTCGAGCAATATCTGTATAAGAAAAGTTGGTCCTTTTATTTTAATTCACAGTAGAAATATTTCAAATTATAAGAAGCAATAAAATGTTGTAAGTTACTAAATTAAGCATTAAAAAGGTTTTTCATCGAAACATCAAAAAGGATTTTCATCGAAACATTAAAAAGGTTTTTCATCAAAACATTAAAAAGGTTTTTCATCGAAACATCAAAAAGGTTTTTAATCGAAACATTAAAAAAGGTTTTTCATCGAAACATTAAAAAGGTTTTTCATCAAAACATCAAAAAGGTTTTTAATCGAAACATTAAAAAAGGTTTTTCATCAAAACATAAAAAAGGTTTTTCATCAAAACATTAAAAAGGTTTTTCATCGAAACATCAAAAAGGTTTTTCATCGAAACATCAAAAAGGTTTTTAATCGAAACATTAAAAAAGGTTTTTCATCAAAACATTAAAAAGGTTTTTCATCGAAATAGCAAATAGGATTTTCATCGAAGAATGGAAAACGGTGTTTCATCGAAATTAATTTGAATTAATAGTACACTTCAAATAGTTAGTTTTAAATAGTCTCAATGAGCAATTGAAATCAATAACTAAGTTCTTATACTATTACCAAGACTGAAACACACTCATGGTGTAGATGCGTTCATATCTAGTCTGATAGAACTGATAGTTATCTTCCATTAAATATGGACGTTAATAGTATTAAATATAGCACTAACATTAAGCTGAATTACATTAACTAAATCACGAACCATTTCAAGCGCCTAGAAATAATTACATAAACTTTGTCAGTACAACACCAGTCTGAAATAATACCACACCAAAGAACATAGTAAAGCATGTAATATACATAACATGAGTCAATGTCGTAAGTCATATTGCTAATTTAGTGATTGTGTGTGGAATGTGATAATGAATTCAAAGCAATCTTCAACCAACCAATGGAGTATATTCACCACATTAACTAACGCTAAACCATCTGAAAAACAACTGAAGTTAGAAGATGTAAGGACAAAATAATGATGGTTAGTGTCGGAGGATAATCTTACCGACTAACTCTAGAGGAATTGGAACAGAAACAAAATTACTAAGAAGGAGAATCCAATTTCCAAATCAGAAATTTCCCTACCCTGCAAATAAGCTAGTACACTAACCAGTACATTGCTAGTTAGTGTACTAGCTTACTGTGCTGGATGACAAGTGTTCTAATCCTTATTGAATTCAACTGTCTAAGAAATTTTCTCTCTAGTCCGATTTTTCTCACTCTGATATGTCTATGTAAGAATATCCTTCGAATATATTTCCAGAGTGTCTAAGAGTGGAATATATTTCAAATAGTGTAGTAGCAATATTTTCCTTTAGATAGAGGGTGCTAGCTGCCCCAGCTGTTCCTGTGTCTGCTGGTGCTGGTGGTGGTGAGTGCAGTGGTCACAGAGCACCTTACAGTCTGAGGTTCAAGTCACTACTGCACCACTCAGACACTGTACCGCATTCTAGCTACTGCCATTATAGCAATGCCAACTGAGACACACAGCCTGAACAGCGGTGAAGAAACGGTAGAGTTTAAGTACTGCACATAATGTGGAGGGGTACAGTACTTGGTGTGGAGGGGTACTGTACTTGATGTGGAGGGGTACAGTACTTGGTGTGGAGGGGTACAGTACTTGGTGTGGAGGGGTACTGTACTTGATGTGGAGGGGTACAGTACTTGGTGTGGAGGGGTACTGTACTTGATGTGGAGGGGTACAGTACTTGGTGTGGAGGGGTACTGTACTTGATGTGGAGAGGGTACTGTACTTGGTGTGGAGGGGTACTGTACTTGATGTGGAGGGGTACTGTACTTGATGTGGAGGGGGTACTGTACTTGGTGTGGAGGGGTACTGTACTTGATGTGGAGGGGTACAGTACTTGATATGAAGGGGGTACTGTACTTGATGTGGAGGGGTACTGTACTTGATGTGGAGGGGTACTTTACTTGGTGTGGAGGGGGTACTGTACTTGGTGTGGAGGGGGTACTGTACTTGATGTGGAGGGGGTACTGTACTTGATGTGGAGAGGGTACTG